>MU376163.1:348713-444342 GCA_022495205.1 Hypoxylon sp. FL1150
GCCCTCAGGTCCTACCACACGTTTTCACCCATCCCCCCACCTCCCACTACAAACATTATTAAAAATACATAACACCCCCCCCCCCCCCCCACCCCCCCCCCCCACCTCCGCCGAAGACGCTAACATGTGCCCCCCCTTAGACCGTATCCAACACGGTCCAAACCGCGTCGACCCTCCTCAACACCTGGACGCGCATCCTGTCGCAGACCGAGCACAACCAGCGGCTGATCCTGAACCCGACGTGGAAGGGCGCGAGCCAGGACCTAGCCGACGTAGAAGCCGAGGCGCAGCAGAAGCAGCGCGAAGCCGAGCGCCGCGCGGCCGAGGAAGAGCGGCGGCGCACCGATGCTAGGCGCCGGCAGGAGGAAGAACAGCGGCGGCGAGAGGCGGCGGCGACTACGCGCAGCACCACGCCTAGTGCGAGAGGAGGGGCCGCTAGGGGGACTACGAGAGGCGCGGTGCGAGGGACGAGAAGTAGTACTAGGGGCAGGGCAACGACGACGGGTCGGAGCGCATATTCGTCTACATCTACAGCGAGGCCCGCGTCAGCGGCCGATACGAGCTCGACGAGTACACCTGCCGGTAGAGGTACGTCGGGTATTGGGAGGGGGTTCTTGAGAGGTAAATCGAGAGGGCCACGGGGTTATTAGGGAGTTGAATACTCTCTTGACTTTTTTGGTCTGTCTGATATTTTACGGCCGTACGCGACCGCGATCGAATGCCCATGATCTATGAGTACATGAATGAATACATGAATAGCACGACTATCTCAACCCTCGTGCTTATATGCAAACCCAGGTATTATGTGCCGGGCAGCTGCAACCCTATCACCCCCTATCACCCCCTATCCTACAACCTCTGAACGTATTGCAATATCTTAATACTCTCCCCAGACATATATATATATATATCCAACACCCATGCGCCTATTTCTTCTTAAAGAAATCACTCATCTTCTTCATCCCCGTCGTATTTATTTTCTTCAAGTCCCGAACCCCCCTCGACTCTCCCGCCTTCTTCCTCTTGTCCGCCTCGTCCTTCTTCCGCTTCTTCTCCGCGCGCTCCGCCGCCTCCTCCTCGTCCAGCGGCCGCTTGCGCGAGTAGTCCGTCAGCGAGCGCGCCGCCGCCGCCTCCTGCCGCAGCGTGTTCAGCTTCTCTAGGTACGCGTCCAGCGGCGCGAAGTCGACCTGCTGCGGCTTTAGCTGGGCGAAGAGCAGGGTTGCGTGCTCCTTGGACAGGTACTTGGCGCACATGAACTGCAGGGCGCCGCGCAGGCGCTGTAATTTGATGACTTCTTCGGAGGCGAGAAGGACGGGGGCAAGCTCCGTCGTTGCCGTGTCGGTCGCGACTGTTGTTGATTCCTCCGTGACTGAGGTCGCGGCCGTAGAGGCGTCGGAGGCGGAGGTCGTGGTGGTTTCTGTGGATGATACGGATGACTGGCTGTCGGCGGATTCGACTTTGGGTGTCGATGCTCCCGAGGTAGGTGTTGATACTTCAACCGTTGTTTGTTCTTGTTCTTGCGTCGTAGACAATGCCGTTGCCTCTTTCCTGACGGCTACTAGCGGTGCCTCCAGCTTCTTCGTTACGTGTTTCTCCTCTAAACTCTTGGGCAGACCGTGCTCGCATATGTTGCGCGCCTTGGCTAGCATCTCCCCTACCATCTTTTCCTCGTTGAACCGGAACATGGTCTCGTCGCCCGCCTCTACCGTGTCGCATACCGCAGCCATTCGCGACTCTAGTAACGTCCGTGTCTTGCCCCATCGTAGTATCTCGGATAGATGTGGTGACCTGTCGCGTATGGAGTCGAGATGGTCGTCTATGGTCACGAACATGCGCTTCCCGTCTTTCGTGCTGGCGCTCTGGTCGGCGAAGGCAGCTAGAAGGAGGAACACGGGGTCAAGCGGCGTCGCGACGTATAAGTCGGCGCCGTTGGTGACGTAAGCGCGGTACGCGGAGCTATCGTCACCAGTTCTCGATCGGGCATCGTCCGCGTTGCCGTGTTCTATAAACCAGCTTCTGGGTGTGGACTTGGGTGCGGCTATGCCTGTGAACTCGTAGATGCCGGTCTCGGGACAGACGAGATATCTCATGGGCGCTTGGTACCTGGGGTGGAATAGAGATACTATTTTGGCGTCTTTCGTGGCTTTCTTGGGAAGAACGAAGACTATCGGAGGTTTCGTCGACTCGGCGGGCAACGTATATCTTGATTGGGTGTTAGAGCTGGCTGTTGACTTCGACTTGGATTTTGAATCTGATGCTTCGGCGGCTGATGCGCTCGCCTTCGATCTCGTCGTTCTCGCCATGTTTTGTTGTCCAGTTGGTGTGATGATTGGGCGATCGGTACTAATATTTGGTTCCAATTGCTATTCTACCCCTATTACGGAAAACGCTGTATTGCAACTGTAAATATCTTTTGTTGGTGTTGCTAAGGTATGTAGTTTGGTTACTTGCAACCTTAGGTAAAGGTACATAGGAATTGACCCCTGTTAAACGCGTGTAAATGAAAGTCGCGTTCCTTAGTGAAACGCGTCTCACCACCAATTAAACACCCTCCTTGCATTTATCGATACTACACGTAGGTACGTACCACCTATCACTTTGTATCACCTTGTACTTAGGTACCAACTTCACCTTTACGACGTCTTGATATTGGAGTACCTACCTAATGATATAGTAATTCAATTCTTAGAAGCATACGCTATTCAACTTTACCAGTCGCATTGCTCCGGTGAAAAGAGAGAATTGAAGTATACTGGCTGCATGATATAGTGTCGGCCCCCTGCAGGTTGGGAAGCAAGCGGAGGGGACACTCTTTATAGCCGGCAAACACCACGGATGGGAAGCAGGACCATAAATTACGATGCCTGCTGGTAAGTCCTGCTACTTCTTACCATTAAATGGCGTCTTCCGATTACTTACCCAAGATGACAGGGTCGGGCGTAGACTCTGAGGCCCAATGGCCGCCGCGATCACCCCACGACGTCCTCCTCAGCACCCCCAAGGGACGCGAACGACTGCGCCGCATGGCAGAGCGAACTTCGCCTTCCCCGTCGCCGACGAAGAGAGGTCGACTCACGCCCGCGCTAGCCGCTCGATCGGGCAACTCCCAGCGTGACCAGCTGGAGACGGATCTGGACGAGGAGGACGACGATGAGGAAGACGAGGAGATGCTGCAGTTGAAGCTGCAGGCAATACAAGCGAAGCTCAAGCTGAAGAAGCTGCAAAGCGCGAAGGCGAAGAAGGCAGATGCGACAAGATCTGAATCAGTACCCATACCGGATATTCCGCCGGCGGGACGGGCTCAACCCCGGGAGTCGCAACGTTCGGCTTTAGCGCCGCAGCCGAAATCGCAGGTAGAGGTGCATGTCCCTGCGTCTCCGGTAAGAAGAGCGCAGACTGCGCAGGGCGACCAGTCCCCCAGTCGAGTGCGTCTAGGCATAGACAAGGGCATAAAGGCAAAGGATATATCATTGAAGAGAGCACCAAGCTTCAAGAAGCCAGCGGACAGAGCGGAGAGTCAGAATGGCACTCGTGGAGGGTATCTCCGAAGAGCGCATACGCCAGCCCTTGGCAATACGGAGCAGACGAGTCAACAGCCACGACCGCTAACTTTCAGCGAGAGATTAGTCGCGGCTAGATCTGAAGAAGCAAGTTTGCAAGAGAGACGAGAGAGGATAAAGCAAGTGAGAAGCAGTGCCTTCGAGCTCTGTAGGCAGGATTTAGAACGTATGAAAAGCAACGCGAAGGAGATACCCGATGTGCCATTGGAACCGACACAATACAGTCGCGACGAGGTCGTGGCCGGTGGTCAGATAAAACGCAGCACCAGTCTACGACGACCTACACAGGACGGGAGCCGCCCAGAATCTAGTTTAGGCGGTGCGGGTGAGTCTCAGAAGGAAAAGATACCACCCTCCGAGGTGCCCGAAGAGGACGCCGCCGGCTTCGAACCCTACTCCAGTACACACCTCTCCAGGCGCATTATACCGCACTCGGACCTTACCCGCAATCTATCTGGAAAGAAAACATATGTCATCAAAGACCTACTGAAGCACGTCAAGTCACCCGACTTCCAACTGCCCGAGATCGAACAAGACATCGTCGTCTTCGGTATCTTGGCTTCCAAATCCGATCCCCGCACGCACAAGACGAACGGCAACCTCAAAGAAAAGACGGAGACCGATCCTGCCAGGGGGAAGTACATGGTTCTGCAGCTCGTAGACTTACAGTGGGAACTCGAGCTCTTCCTATTCAACTCGGGCTTCGAGCGGTTCTGGAAACTCACGCCCGGCACGCTCCTCGCGATCCTCAACCCGACGATCATGCCGCCGCCTCCAAATCGCACCGACACGGGCAAGTTCAGCCTCGTCATCAACAGCGGGCTCGACACCATCCTCGAGGTGGGCACGGCGCGGGACCTGGGGTACTGCAAGAGCATCAAGAAGGACGGCCAGTACTGCAACGGCTGGGTCAACAAGAAGCGCACCGAGTTCTGCGAGTTCCACATGAACCTGGGCCTGGCCAAGCACCGGGCCGCCCGGCAGGACGTCAACGCCTTCAACACGGGTATGGGACCGCGTAAAGACGACGATAACCCGTTCAAAAAAAGGGGCGGCGGTGGTAATGGATACCACAAGAACTCCCGCGCTCGCGACTGGGAGCAGCAGCAGCAGCAGCAGCAGCAGCAGCAGCGCGACGGCAACAGCAACGACCCCAAGAAAAAGGGCCGCGGCGGCAGCGCCGGCACCTACGACAGGGGCGCGCAGGGCCAGTGGTTCATCTGGAAGCCGAGCGCCGCCAGCATGCTCGACAACGAGGTGCTGGGCGGCGGGCAGGTGGCGGGCACGATCGAGAAGGGCGAGGCGCTGCGGCGGCGCCTCGCCACCGAGGAGAAGGAGCGCGAGCTGATGAAGTCGCTCGGGAAGATGGGGTCCGGCGCCGGTAGGGAGTACATGCGGCGCGGCGCCGGCGGGGCGTCGTCCCGAGGCGCCGGCCTCGACGCTCACGGGTCCTCGACGCAGTGCGTCGATGAGGGGGGGAGAAAGGATCTCGACGCCAAAAGCCTGGGCCTGATCGCGACGAAGGGCAGGCAGCCTAAGATACACCTGAGCCCCGTCAAGCGCAAGCGGACCGAGAGCTCGCTGTCCAACATGTCGACCGCTACCACGTCGGGCGGTGGCGGAAGCGGAAGCACGAGGAGAGAGGCGTACGGATGGGGCGGCGGCCTGCAGGATAAGCTGGCGCGCATGAAGGACGGCGAGAGGCTGCGACGGCCCGCGGGCCCGGCTCTTGAGAAGAACTTCTTCGATGGCGATAGCCGTAGTAGTAA
Organism: Hypoxylon sp. FL1150; assembly: GCA_022495205.1. NCBI lineage: Eukaryota > Fungi > Ascomycota > Sordariomycetes > Xylariales > Hypoxylaceae > Hypoxylon > Hypoxylon sp. FL1150. The sequence continues at coordinate 354,043 of MU376163.1, forward strand.
TGCGGGTGGTGGTGGTGGCGACGACGGGGGGAGCGGTAGAGCTAGGTCGCCGGCTCGCAAGAAGACGCGGTTTATAACCGAGAAGGGCATTCGCGAGGCGGGCCGTGAGAGTCTTGGTACGGAGCTTGCCGCCGGTACTAGCGAAAGTAAGGGGAAGGCGAAACGTGAGATGGTCGTTCTGGACGACGACGAAGACGAGTTAGAAATCCTTCGGTAAAGCGGTTTTAGTGTCTAGCAAGTTCAGGAGTCAGGAAGATAAAAAAAAATGGGCTTGTTGGGTTGAGTTTGGACGAGTTACATTGAAAATACCGTCTTTGTTTCGTTTGTTTCGGGTGGCGTTGTTATTACCCAGAGTTGAGTTCCCTGCAAAGGGCGGCGTCTAGATCATGAACAGGTTGATACTATTACATCGAATGCGAGAGGAGCTTGGAAGGCACGAGCATGGCACCCTCTGTCTAGGTAGTTTAGGGGAGCTTAAGCAATTTTGAAACTTGAGGTTCCAACTGAACTGAACAATGCCTGACTTCAAGACCAACTACCAACTACCTCTGTACTGAGCCCGCCACTCCAGTCCCCGAACATTTCCCAACCCCAACCCCAACCCCAACCCCAACCTAGCGCTGCAGCGTCAGCAGCGCCGGCCGGTACGGCAACGTGCCGTAGTCGCCATCGGAATCCGTCGCCCGCCCCTGGTACAGCAGCTGCAGGTCACACGGATCGACCGTCTTCGTCTGGTCCGCGTCGTCCCGCACCAGGTCTCCGTGGCTGACGTCGTTCGTCCACGCGGCGCCGCTGTTGGTCCTCCCGGCGAACGGCGCGCTCTCGGTCGCCGCCTGCGGCGTCCAGGTGCCGTCCAGGCGGCTCGCCACGAACGACCGGAAGTACCGGTGGCCGCCGGACCCGATGGCCTCGACCAGCATCAGGTACTGGGGCGGTGAGGCGCCCTTGACGGTGTATACTTCGACGGCTTCGAAGAGGTTGTTGGTGGTGTCGCTGAGAATCACGGTGGACGAGGTGCCGAAGTTGCTGGGGAAGTTGGCGATGGGCATGCTTGCGCGGTAGATCCTAAGTTGTCGTGTTGGGTTAGCAGTTTTTTTTTTTTTTTTTTTTTTTTGCTCGCTGGGGTTTTTGGTTTATGGAATGGATTCCTTGGACGTGAAGAGTAATCAAGGAGATTGATATGTCCCACGATTTTTGAGAGTGTCCGTCTCAGGGTAGTGGAAGATTTTGGAATATATACCTTAGTTAGGTACCTAGGTATACATATATGTAAAAGGGGAGAAATACTGTTACGACATGTCTTCTCTTATACTTACTTGCCGTTATCGCCCGCGAAGAACAGGTACATGTTCGCATCGTCGCCGATGACCGTCTGGTCGATACACCCCGTGCTCGACCCGGATATGGTCCCCGAGAAGAGCGGCTGCGGCGCCGACCAGCCGTTCGCATCCGTCGGGTCGCTCGCGGTGCGGTACGAGAAGGAGGTCGGCCCCCACTGGTACGCGAGCACCCAGACGCTCTTGGGCGCGAAGTAGAAGAGCGTGGGCGCCACGGCCGCCGCGCTCATGGCGTGCTGCGGCGCCGTCGCCAGCTCCGTCCAGTTGCCGAAGAGCCCGAAGTTCATCGACCCCCATCTGGACCCGCTGTCGTGCGTCGTCGCGTACACCAGGTGCTTGCCCTCGTACGCCACGTGGGTGAAGTCCTTCAGCGACACCCACCCCGACTTGGGTGTCGCTAGCGCTTCTGTCGACGTCCACTTGTATGTGGATGGGAGGGCGCAGGACTGCGCCGTCACGGCTGCCGCTGACTGCAGCAGCAGGATTATGGTGTTGGTCGTTACGGATTTCATGGTGATGTTGCTTTCTCTTCGCGGATGACCGGCGTGAGGAATGAGTATGGGCATATTCCCCTAGGAAGACAGGCAGAGAGCAACCATGTTTATATATACTTATAGCATAGGTAGTTTCACGGAAATAATTACCAAGGAGAAGATCTCGGCCACGCAGGCCCGACTGAAAAGCCGTACCATTAAAGACGGGGTTGTCGTTTTCGCCTTTGGGTATTTCTCTTTGTGACTTTGACGACTGACTGCCGTCAATCGAATCTAGCTACCTACCCAAAGAAAAAAAACAGGAATGGCGCTCCAATAGCCATTATAAACCTGTCTACAACGGGCCCCGTTCTACGCTGCTGCTCCCACCGGAAGGACACGATGCTATAATAAGTAACAAAGGTTGCCGCTCGGGTAATATACCGTACCACGCATGTTATTGGAACGCTTCTGCGGCACCAAAGACCCGGGAAAGGCCTGCGATCTCAACTAACACCGCACGTACCAGGTGGGATCTCGATTAATTCGGAACTATCTGAGAGGCCTAGGCTTATATTATAATAGTTGTGGTTGGTGCGCTTGCGTTGACCATGTCTGGCACTACCCCTTAAAAATTGGCATGCCGCTCATTCGTACCATAACACAAAACAGCCTCGGTACGTGCCTAGGTAGGTACCTAGCTTACCTACCTACCTGAGACACATCACATGTGCCTATAGCGTTCTTTCGATTAAGAATCTTAAATCAGGGCGGACTGTTCTAACGACGACCGGCTATACTTGTAAAGTTTTGGTAGTGAGGCTATTCGTAAATCACGGATGTTGAATGTTAAACGACACCCGGTTCGGACGATGATAATTTAGAGCTGCGGGGCAGAATAAAAAAAATATTTGAAACAGATCTTGCCATCAATCTTGTAAGTAGATGATGGATACAATATATTCCCAGGGTTAAATTCTTCCGAGCAATAAATATAGATCTAAGTTAATATTTACTACCTACTTACTTAGACTGCATAGAGTCAGTATACTATCATTCACATCTAAGACGAGGCTACCTAAGCCCAAGAGTTGTCTTTTTAATACTAAATCTGTCTATGTTCAATTGAAGAACAAGAGCCTGCAGGATTTTCCAAGTCGTAGTAGAGAAGAGCGCGCGAAAAAAGGAATGGAATGAGTTAGGGAGGGGGGAAAGGAAGGTTGATGAGATGACTTGACATCCAAATGAAGATGTGTGCCAGGATCTACGGGTTTGCAGTTTTCTGCTCCTGTTTTTTTTTTTTTTTTTTTTTTTTTTTTCCTGTCTTTCTTTCTTTCTTTTTTAAATAGCATTTTCACGTGTTGGTTGGTTCGCAAACTTGTAGTAGTCCCCTTTGTCCCAAAACCACTTCGCACCACCTCCTCGATGGAGAAAATAAGGAATGTGGAATGAACTGGAAATGAAAACACAACGGGCTCGCACATCCCCTTACGGTTACTAAATGGTAGTCATATCATCATTCTTCCACCTTGTCCTCGACCTTCTCGACCTCTTTCGCTTGGTCTCCAGTCGGTTTCTTCTCGATAGTCTCTTCTAGTACAGACTCGCCGGCCATGTTAGTAGCAAGTGTCTTTGTCTCTTCTGTCGTCTTAGATTCGCTCGTCGCCTCGTCCGGTTTCGATTCCGATTGGGAGTCGTCCGGCTTGCTCTCCGACTTAACCTCCGGTTTCTCTTCCGATATAGTCTCGGACGTTTCCGGTTTTGATGGTGCTTGTGGCTCGGCCTCTTTGGGCTCTTCACTCTTAGTCTCTTCCAGTCTTGTCTCCTCCGGCTTGGTCTCTGCTTCTACTGGTAACTGCGGTGCAGTACTCTCTACTGTCATAGTACCCTCTTCGTCGATGCTAAATAAGGTGCGAGTCATCGAGAAACTGAGAACGGGCTTGCCGTTGGACACTGGGGGAGGACCAGAATCCGCGCCACTCGAGCTCGATGTCTTTGTGGGTGCTCGTCGCTGGGGACCTCGTGCACGGCCTTTCCTGGCGTCGGCTAACGGGGTCTTCTCCTTTTCTTCCGCAGGTTCTGCCGGAGATTCTTCCTTCTTAGGAGCATGAGGACCTAACTTCAGGCGGTTGTTGAGATCTGACATAAATCCAGCTTGCAACGCGGCAATCTTGCCTCCGGCTGGCCGGGCAGGAACCGCGGGTTTCGCCTTCGCTGCCGATTCGGGTCCCTTAGACTCTGTAGCCGGCTTCGATGGGCGAGCAGGAATTTGGGGCTTCGGACGACCAGGGACAACGGGCTTGTCGTCGCCAGAGCCTTGCTTCTTTGGCCGCGAAGGTATCGTGGGCTTCGAGGTTGCTAGCTCGGCTGTTGAGTTTTCCGGCTCTTCTGATTGTGTTTCCTCAGAGGTCTCGGGCGTAGAAACCGTTGTGGTAAACTGCAGCGAGTCAGGAGTATCCTCCCAGACATCTCGACTTGGGAACCTATGAGATGTCGAGTTAGGCCGGCTTTGGATCTCCTTGGCCAGATGCGGTTGGTGCCCAATCCATGATGGGGGTTTCTGCTGGCGGTACAAAAAGCTGTCAGGAGTGAGGGCTTCCTTCTCGGCAAGTTCCTCTTGCCTTCGCGCGAAGGCGTGAGCCGGCGTTTCGTCACTGTCACGATTAGGCGCGTCCAGGACTGGGCCTCGTCCTTTCTGGCTAGCTTCCAGTAGATCCGGCGTCGATACCTCTGCCGTGGAATGCACACTGTTGGGAGCATCCTCCCAGATGTCCCTGCTAGGGAATCTCTGGCGGTACTCCTTTAGTTTCTCGGCCTGCTTCTTACCGCTCTTCTCGTCCTCTGGGAACAAGGGTTCGTACTCCTCGACATCGTCCAAAGGCGTCGAACGCATCTCAGGCGGCGGAGGACTATATACACTAGTAGGCCTACTTGAGGGGCGACTCCTGGGCTCATCCATTTCGAATGAGCTACCACGACGCTCTCGTGGGGGCTCCACGGCGGGCTGTAGCTGGTAAGGAGACGGGTCCTTGGCCACCTCGTCAGGTGCAAGAATGGGATGAGTACGCGGCTCTTCGCTATCCTCGCCCTCGGCAGATTTCTCATCACCGAACTTGAGGTATCCCTTATGTCGGTCTGGCTCGTCTACGTGAATTACAACACCATCATCATTAGTCTCAGCATTGTCAGCGCTCGCATCAGCCTCCGCAAAGCTAGATTTCAGGGGCGAGGTGATGTTTGAAGGAGCAGCGGATGGCGGCCGAGAGATACGCTGCGTATATTCGTCGGCGGCACGGTAGCCGACCTGCTCACTAGGGGTCCCGACGTAGTCAGCCGAAGTACCTATGATGGTTGGTTAGAAACACTCCAAAGTTTGTTGGCAGTTTGCGTTACCAAAACCAGCGCCGCGGCTGGCTGTATCTCTGACGATCTTGTTGAGATCGTCACTACTCATCGAGTAGTCGTGAACACGTTCGTGAAGGTGATTATACTGCTCCTTCTTCAAAGCCTCGGGATGCTTCTCGTAGTAGGCCTTGTCAAGCTTGTCGGTGGATGTAACGCCGTGTCCATGAAGACCATATACGTCAGAAGGGAGATCACCAAATCCACCTCGAGAGCTGGTCTTCCTGGTATGGTGTCGCACGGGTTTTGTCCCATCGGTACTGGTAGCCCTCGTTGGCGCTGGCGAGGGCGCCTGAACGTCGCCGGCGTTGGCTAGCATGGGGACGCGCTGTCCGATCTCAGGGATACCATAACCCTCTTCGGTGAAAGTTTCGCTCTGGTGAGAAAGCTGGCTCGTTGTGCTTGCCTTCTTCTTGAGGCTACGGCCTGGAAATGCCTGGTCCTCGACTGACGGACGTCCGATGCCAAAAGCAGCAGCTCTGTCAGAGTCGGTACGGGTGACCGCAGCGACCCGTTGCTTGGCGCTCTGGGCGGGCATCGTCGGCTTAGGTGCGTACAACTTGATGTCTTCACCGACGGTGCGAGTTTGCTCGGGTGACGTCGAAGATCGACGGCTCACTTCTGGAGACGAGCTTAACTCCTCAATGGCCGCTGCATATTCCCGACCTTCCTCACCAACATTAGGCATGTCGACGCTTAGGGGTCTCTCCAATTCCTCGCCAAGATGAGTCTGGCTATGCCTAGCACCGCGGGAGTTCTTGTGGCTGAAGGGGCTCTCGTTCAATGGAGAAGGAGCAAATCGATCCGGGTTGGGAGAAAGAGATCGGTTCACTCGACGATTGACAGGACGAGGGGGAATCGTGGGCGCTGATAGTCCATTGTCCTTGTCTTGTCCCCTCGTGGGACGAGCAGGAATAACCGGTGCCGATTGCATGGTGGCGGCAGACATATTCTAAACAAAGGCAAGCAAAGGCGATTATTGCTAGCTTGAATGATCGAAACAACTACGATGGATATGTCGGAGGGAAAACGGCCTGATAATTCGAATACTGGTGTCAGCAAGAGTAATAATCAAGTGACGAGAACACTAGGTGCGATGAACAAGGGAGGGAAATGAGGAATAAGGGCGGCTTGAGCAAGCACTTGAATCCTCTGATACATAAAAGGTATCGGATTATTTTGGAGTGACAATGCCAGAATATTTTTTTTAAGTGCCCACCTGCATCATACCACGCACCCACACAAATATAACTGCAAGCTCCTGTATGGAGGAGATACGTACCTCATAAATGCCAGCAAACTCAAAACTGGTGAGAAGCCGACTAATAATGCAGCAGAAGACTCCGTGGGTTTTTCGGATAGGCTGATCTGAGGGCTGTCGGCAGTGGATCGTGGGTTATCAAATACACTAGGTTAGGCCACCAAGCTTGTCTAGTTGATCGTTAGATCCAATCCCTGTCAGGTTATGCGGTGAGGAGATAAAGAATATGTTAGGTATGAAGATAGGGAACTGCAGTGATAAGCTGGCAAAGTAGCGGAATGGCGATGAAAACGCGAATGTCTTGTGCCTTGTCTTAATACAGGAATAATGACTGATGTAGCTCAAGCAGGGCAAACGCAGAGAGAAACGGCAATACTATGTATGTAGAGCCACACTCTACATGTTAGAGAGCCATTGGGACGGTTAGGTCTACTAATCTCGTCTGTTCTCGACAAGAAATTCTGGGGAGAAGTTAAACCAGGTTTGCCAGTTCCCGAGGTCCCAACAACCCTTATATAAATGGAGCTGGGCAAAATGGTTGTTCCACTGGTTTTTTTTACTAAGGTGTGGGAGCGGAAGACGAAGCGAAGCGCTTAACAAAGAAAGCTGTCGATGGAGGGGCTTCTCCAAAAGCTGCGTGTCTGGCTGGGGAGGTACTTACACGTTGGTGGGATGATTGGCTGGTCGGTAATGCAGGTAAGAACTCGGTCACGGTCAGGCTCAAGACTTGGGACGAACTCAAGGATTTTGGGCTTGTCGTTATCTCAACTTCGATTGGTGTCGTGTGTCTTGTGTCTTGTGTCTTGTGTCTTGTGTCTTGGTGAGGTAGCAGATGGTTCGTGGTCTTGTGCTGTCTTTTGTTCCTGGTTCCAGGTTGCTTTAATAATAAGGTGGGAAAAGGTTCAAAAGAAGCACACTCTCCGGTGATTCAAGAATTCTTGCCAATATCAATAACGATGATGTAAAGGTCGATTGGGTTTAGCAAAGTCGATGAATAATGGCAACAGGTAAGCTTTTTCGATTGCGCAAGCAAAAATGTGGTTCTTGGTGAACAAAGGGGTGAGTCTGTTGTAAAAAAAAATTGGGAACGTTCGTATTGTAGGATGAGTTATTCGTAGAGTATTCGTAAATCGGTTTCGATTCTACTAACTAAAAAGTCACGATGATGAAACCGAGAGGGACCCGGATGACTTAAATACCTCCATCCTCCATCTAGGCCATACGCCTACATAGTAGGTTAATGCGTGTTGTCGGTTGAGAGGGTACATAGTAGCTTTTCGCTTTTGGGTTCCGTTTTCCCAGCACAGTACCTGAAGCTATCTCGCCATTTGGGCGATGTCATGGAATAATCTTGATTTCTATTAGCTACCAGTAACTCATCCCCGGACAGGGGTGTATCTTGTCGGTCTTCAGTTGAATTTTTTCGATATCTCGATGTCTCGATGGAACTGGAACTGGAACTCCCACCTCAAGTACCCCGCACGTACTGACCTCTCCCTGAGATCATAGAGGGGGCTCCGAGGGGTACGTTTATAGTACCCATGTGACGAATCTCAGCAGCTTAAAATCGTCTCAAGTACATATGTACCATAGTATAGGCGAGCTAGGGAGGTTAACGGTCACTTTTGAATTTGCTCAGGCGGTCTGCAGGCGGTCTGAAGGTAGCTGTTGACCAATCGCGACCGCCCAATAGGTCGGTTACGATACGTGTGATACGTGTACATGGCAGTCTGGCTCGTACTATGTAAATGTATTCCGTACCCCTCAACGGATTCCTTTTAGCGTCTCCATCCGACGCAAGCATCCAGACACCAGACGGGGTCTCGCTGCAAGTGATACCGGATACCGGTAAAAGAAGCGGAAACGCACTGGATGTACATAACCGTATAGCGGTAATTCTGAAAAGGGGCGATCCTCATGACCTGAAAACATTTTTCAATATGATAGATTCCGAAGGCGACGGCGACGGCGACGGCGACGGCGAGGTAGGAAGGTAGCAGCAAGCAACGACCAACGAGCTGTGCAGTGCTTGCGTTGTTGAGTACCTACATAACATAGTAGGTAAAGGTATCCATAAATCTCGATTTCGGAGGTGCTTTAGCAAGAATAGACGGTTAATACACGTAAAGTGGGACTATTGGAAACACGATGTACATAGGTAGTATTTCGTCAAGCGCATCATCAGCCTCATGGCGGCATGGTCAGGCGAGCTATATAGAGCTATGGTACACTACCAGGTAGGCATGCTACATAAGTAGGTATGTATTCTACACCATTCCGCAATCCGTGTTAGCCCTCAAGAAAGGAGCCGTCAGCTGATTATATGGGTAAGGATATAGGTAGACTGGCGGACTGGTATATGGGTATAAGGTATGGGTATAGGTATGGGTTAGAAAAAGACCATTATAGCGCGACAGACTTTTTACGGTGAATAGAAGGGGTAAGACTACCTAAACCCTGACATGCATAATGTAGTACACGGAGTATTGTAACGCTTACACTCTGCTCTGCCGGTTTCTACCTCCAGGCTATAATTACAGCAACAGCAGATATACTGCGCCGTATTCTCCTGTGATAATCTTATAGTATCTATCATGCAACATGAAAATCGTTGTCCCAGCTTGTCGGTATCAACTCCGTTCATCAGAGGAAAAACTCCTGTTCCTGTTCGGAACACCAGATCGAGTAAATCATCAAGCCCGAACGTGTAACCCGTGAAACCCGAGGCGTCTTTAACCCCATGACAGCGAAGAAAAAAAAAGAAAAAGAAAAGGAAAAGGATCGTGAGGGACCCCGAGAACCCCGTATGGTAGGCCAGAAAGGGTGCCATCGAAGCGCCATCGAAAGCATCGTCGTGGTCATGCCTCTACGTCCATCCTCCAATCCCCCCTCCACCCCGCTTCGTGGACCTCGATGCATTGCATTATGTAAAAGCGTAGGGGACGGCAGTCAGTCTCGTGGATACATGCCTATTGGACCCCAAAACTCGGCATGTTTGGGTGTCCAGCTGTCACTATAGATCTCGGAATAAGAGACGAGCCTCGTGGCCTTCGGGAAGTTTTGATATATTTTTCTCTTCCTACTTACCCAGCTCATCTAGAAGCCCAACTGAAAAAAGATATTGAAGAGCATCTGGCATCGAAAACGACGCATCGTGAAGCGTCACGCCCTAACCAACCCCTTTACAGAACATATTGAACATATTGGATAATGCATAGTAGCAATGACGGCATGCAGCGTCCTTCCCCACGGTCTTGGCCTGCACCTATAGGTACCTTACCTAACGTAGCATTTTAGGAAGACATGTTCTCCAAGCTTCTTCATCTGCTTCCCGATCGAACCTCTGTTAGCGAGTGCCGGCATTGTACGCAGCTTTGCTCCTTTTTACTCGTCCCCCTTCCCCCCCCTAAAATCAATATTATGTATCTCTCGTCTGGCAGCTTTCGTTCTCCAGTCTCCGAAACTACCGAAATTGGACCTTTGGCTCAACAAGCTAGATATACCCCCTAACCTAACCGTCGGAACTCTTGATTGAGTTCAGGACCGTCGAAATCTAGCAACTGTGTTAGACATCTAATGTCCATGCTCGCGTGGTAATTCGGGTTGTACTACCAGTCCGGCTAGTTTAAAGGGTAGGTATGGACTAAGGTGAGCTAGTCTATTTAGATAGACCGCCTCCGAGTTGACACGAGATCTGTCAACGGTTCTCTACGGATTATTGTCATGATGTGCCATATCGCGGTGGGCTACCTTAGGTATGTGGGGATCGAAGCCAGTAGTCAGAGGATATGTACCATGACGCTTGGAAAAATACACTACCTAGATCGCTGATCACCCGCTCTAGAATTTGCGGAAGATCGTCATTCGTTCTACTGTGACAAGTACTCGTCACCAAAGGGTTCTGGATCTTCTGATCGAGGCTGGTCTAGCAGTCTAGGTTAGTTAATGCACAGACCCTTATTAGGAGCTCTTATTGTTTAGATTTGAGATCACAAGCCTTGCAACACACCACAATGTATTAGAGATCTGATAGCCAAACCCATGAACCGGATCAGTAAGTCAACGCAGCCCGATGCCTTACCATTTCATAGAAGTCAATTGTCACATAAGAAAACAGTAACATGCAAGAACTCGTTGGTTATCCGATTCGACGGCCAGCACCAGACTGGGGTATCTCTCTCTTTTCATTCTGGAGGCAGTTTTTAAAGAGACTCGAGAACAAGTACAGTCCGCAGCCGTCTTCACTTCGCGATCATATTCCATTTACGCCGTACCCCAAAGATCAAAACATGATGTAAAAAACCCCCTTCCCTTTTCCACGGCATACCTGGGCAAACAATACCAGGAGGAAAAAAAAAAAAAAAGAACTGGAACCACATACACTCCTCCCCCTCTCCCACGCATGAGCGCAACTCCTTTTTTCGGGAACACAACTAATTCTCGTCAATTCATGGTGGCCGAGAACGTGCCCTTCCAATTCGTCATGAATCCATTCCACCAAAAAGAATCGAAGTTTGTTTTCTTGATCTTCCGGGCCTTAGACTTTCGCTAATAACGGTCCGCTTATACGATCATCTGCGCGACACCGGCGCCACCCAGAGTCTTACTTCCGACGAAGGCCTGGCCCTTGACACCAGCGAGGGCATAGCAGGCGGCCGTGAGGGTGAGAACGACGGCGACGGCAATCAGAGAGCTAGCGGCAATAATGAGGCTGAGCCACTGGATAATGGCCATGCCCGCGTAGGTGGCGGCGCGCATGTAGTTGGTCGAGACCTTGCGGATCGCGGCGTCGAAGGTGGCCGAAGTAGGGCAGATTCGGAGCAGGAGCGGCACTTCAATGAACAGGATGATGAAGCAGGAGATACTAGTTAGAGGAAGACCCAGAGTCAGTTCCTTGCCTTGTTTGCCGTGAGGGTGAGTTTCAAGCGAGTTAGACTTACAGCGCCAGGATAGAGAAGACAATCAGCAGGAAGTGACCGAAGAGTTCGAAGAGGTTGGCAATGCCTAGAGCGAAGCACAGGATCATGGACAGGATTCCAAGCCTGATTCCGGTGAAGATACGTTAGCTATTGCAATTGAAAACCGGTGTTTCTTGTAAACCATATCCTTTGTCGAGAGATCTTCACGTGTATGCGACTTGGGAATGGTTGGAAGATGAAACGTAGGTAATTCGGTGTAACCGGCATAGTGGTAGCATCTCGTAGATGGATGGCATCGATGCGAAATGTTGCAAGGGGCCTAGGTAGATGTTCTAGAGGACTTACCATTGCCCGTAGATACCTAGTTACACCATTGTTAGCAACTTGATCTGTAGTAAGGCTGCACCAGTTAAGTTCAGTGGATGCTCGTTTAGGCCGACTTACTGAAGTTCCTCGTCGCAAACTCGTCCTTGAGCGTCATCTTGATGGTTTCCGGTAGTCGGAGATGGAAGGTCTTGCTAGTATCAACAAGGAGTGCGACAGCCTTGGTTGCTGACGACAACTAAACAAAGCGGAATAAACGGCCGGGTTTGCGATTCGATAGCGATGGCTTTGAGAATACCAGTCAACAAATCGTAGCAGTTATTCGGTTCACTCGTAATGGTATTTCGTAGCGGCGTTCAAGACTGGCAGGACAAAATACAGGTTGGGATAGCTGTGTTCGCGGGTAGAAGTTGTTTGTGGACAAACGACAAACGTGAAATATTTCTCAGAGGTTGAGATTGTTGATGATGGGCTGACTGATGATGAGTCTCGTATTGTTTAGGAACTGTACAGATGTACAGAATGCGGTGGACAGGCCAATTGGGGAGCGAAGCTGGGAGCTTGAGTGGATCCTTATTTCCTCAACTAACAAACCCTAACTTGCGTTGCCTGATTTGCCTTTGCTAGTACTAAGAATTTGATGCTTGTACTTTTGCTATTTCAGCGCTTTTAGCATATTAATTAATTATTAATGAGAATTATTATTTTAATAATATTTTATTTTTAATAATAAATAAAAATCCGGTAAAAAATTTAAAACGAATTAAATAAATTATTAATTTTTTTTATAATTTAATTAATTATTAAATATTATAATATTTAATTAAATAATTATATATAAAATTATTTAAATTAAAATAATTTTTTTTATTATTTTAATTTAATTTAATTAGTAAATTTTTTTATTAATTTTTTTTAATTAATTTTATATATTTATATTATTATATAATATTATAATAATAATTATAAATTTTTTAAAAATTTAATTAAAAATAAATTAGATTTTTTAATTAAAAAATTATTAATAATTAAAAATATTTATAATTATTTTTAAAATGAAATTATTATTTTTAAAATAATATTTATAATAAATAAATATTTATAAAATTTATAATTTTATAAAAAATTAATTAAATAAATTTTATTTAAATAAGAAAAAATTCCGGAATTTTCTTAGAAAAAAATTAATTAATAATTAATTAAATTAATTAATATTATTATGAAAATTAATTTATAAATTAAAATTTTTTATAATTTATAATTATATAAATATAATTAAAAAAAAAATTATTAAAAATATTTATAAAATAAATCGTAATAAAAATTAAATTAATTATAATAAAAATTAAATTAATTAAAATAATAAAATTATTTATAATATTATTAAATATTTTTTAAATTAATAATAAATTATTATTATTATTTAGAAATATAAAAAAAATAATTTTAATAATAAAAATTTTTTTAATATTAAAAATATTATAAAAAATAATAATATAATAAATTTTATAATTAATAAAATTTAAAAATTAAATAAATAATTAAATTAATTTATTAATTAAAAAATAAATTTATATTTTATTTAAAAAAAATTTAATTAATTAAATTATATATAATATAATTTAAAAATTTTAAATTTAAAATTATTATAATAAAAATAAATTATTATAAATTATTAAATTTAAATATTTTAAAAATAAAAATACCTAATTATTATAAAATTTAACAATATAATAAAAATAATAAAATAATAAAAAAATAAAAAAAACGATAAAAATTAAATTAATAAAATGTTTATTATTAAAAATAAAATATTATTAAAATAGTAATTCTCTTATTAATAGCGTGAATACCACGCCTAGCACGCCTAAGCGGTCTTGTAATGCTTATGTACTTGGGTACCTAATTTACTTGCTGCCGAATGCCGCTGCGGCGCAACCATTCCTTAGGTACGTAACAAAGAAAACGTCGCTAATTTAGGTCCCATAAGCCACATTGGTAACGTCAACCCATTGAGCCAATAAGAGAACTTTGCTAAGTATCATTACGTATTTCGTAACGCTAATTTCGTCATTCATTTTTATTTAAGCTTAAAATTATAAAATTAATTAATTAATTTATTTTATTTTTAAATTAAAATTAATTAAAAAAATAAAAATAAAAATTAAATTAATTAAAAAAAAAATTCCTCGAATTAAAATTAATTAAAAAATAATTAAATAATAATTTAATAATTAAAATAATAATTTTTATAAATAAAAATTTTTAAAAAATCTTAAATTTTTATTAAAAAATTATTTTTTTAATAATTTATTTTTAAATTAAATTAAAAATTTTTAATTTATTAAATTATATATATATAATTAAAAAATTTTATATAATTAAATTATTTAAAAAAAAATAAAAAAAAAAAAGAGTAATATTTTTTTATAAATATTAAAATAAATATATTATATATAATAAAAAAACTTAAACTTTTAATTTTTTTAATTATTAAAAAATATTATAAAATAAATTAATTAAAATAATTTAAAATTATAAATTAACTAAAAAAACTTTATTCTAATCAAAATTAAAATAAAACTAATTTTTTTAATTAGTAATTAAAAACTAAAAAAACTAATGGAATAATTTTACAACCCTGCCTAAGCCTCATCCTCATAAGTAAGACCAAATCACTAGTCAAGAATCTACTAGATACATAAAATTAGGATGATACGGAATACCAGTACCAACTTCTCGGTTTTCTAAACATTTCGAGTCACTATAGAATCGCGCACTTATTAATCCATAAGTCATTACTTCCAAAAAGCCTGAGTAGGGGGTAGGGGGAGAATAGGTGCCTAAAGCCGAACTCTGCCGGCGACGTAATTTCATGACGGAAGGGATGATGAGTGACACTAGGCAAACATGTTACTAGGTATCAAGGTCACCCGCCACGATAAAGATGTTTCCAACACGATTAATACACTTATCATCGTTTCACAGGACAAACTCAACATCCAACCCGTTCTTCGCGAAACCATCGGCCCGCTTCGAGATCACTACTTGAACAGGCGACACCGGCTCCAGGATATGCACCGGCAAAACGCCATCGTTCTTCTTCGGCACCTCTATCCTCTCCCCCTTCGCTGGTCTCATATCGAACTGCAGCACGACGAGAGCCACAAACGCCAGAATCTCATTCATCGCGAAGTGGCGACCGGGGCACAACGTCTTTCCACCGCCGAAGGCGCGGAAGGCCGCCGGGTGAATCGCCTTCTGCTTCTGCTTCTCGCCGCCGTCGCGCTCGTCGAGGAAGCGCCTGTGATTAAACGTGTCGACGTCGTCGCCCCAGATGCTCTCGTCGGCGTGGATCACGCCGCCGGCGATCTGCACGACGGCGTTCTTCCGGAGGAAGTACTGGCCCGCCAGCAGGGTGTCTTCCTTCACCAGCCGCGTCGAGTACGTGTCCGAGCCCAGGCGCAGGCACTCGCGGTACACGGCCGCGAGCACCGGGCACGCATCCCGGAGGTCGGCGATGCGGAGGATGTGGTAGCTGCTGCTGCTGCTGCTGCTGCTGCTGCTGCTGCTGCTGGGGCTGACTCGCTCGCGCTCGCGCTCGACGAGGATCGCCGTGATTTCCTTGCGCACCGACGCGAGGAGCGCCGGGTCCGCGTAGATCTCCGTCAGGATCCAGAACGTGGACGTGGTCGCGTTCACGATGCCGGCGAAGAGGAACGAGAGCTCCTCGCGCGCTATGCCCGGCAGGGTCCAGCCGTGCTCCAGCGCGATGTCGACGCGCTTCTGGATGATCTTGGACCCGCTGGTCTTGTGGCGTCCCCTCTCGAGATACTCCAGCAGCGCCGCGGATAGATTCTCCCTACCGTAGTATGCCTTGCTCGCTGTGATCGACGGCAGGATATTCATGAGTAGCGACCCGAGCCCGTGGTCGAAGTCCCAGAAGGCACCTTCGAGTTTCGGGTCCAGCGCGATGGGATTTTCAGGACCATATAGATATTTCGCCGTGGATACGGTAACGAGATGCCGAACCCAATCAAGCAAATCCGTTGGCTCTTCTGTGCTAGCGCTACCTGTCGAGGCAGCATACGCGGCAATCTCGTCTCGCATCTCCTTTGCCGCGTCCAGGCTAAGCTCGCCTAGGTAGTCGCCAGGGCCGAGCCAAGCGTATACCATGTCTTGTATATCGGCAAGGAATCCGCGTTCCTCGCCGGGGGCAGGATCTAGGTTCTTGCGTGTGATCTCCATCGTCGCCTTGTCCAGACCAAGCACCCTCTCCGTTACCTCGGGGATGATAGGCGTAAACGATAGCACCTTGGATGCGCGCTGTACCGCCGCTGCTAGAGATGGATCCGCGACGATATAGATACGGGATGCAGGCACGGGTAAAGTGAAGACGGGTAAGTTTCGATTGCGCAACCCCAGATTCTTGATGTACTTTCCTCCCAGTAGCGCCATGCCTAGGATATGTCCAAATATCGGGATGATAGGCGCCATAACAGGAGGTTCCCGCGGGTCAATCTTCCGCGACGAGAGCTGGTAGGTGATGAAGTACGTGGTGAGAATAGCAACAACGACCGTTGTGCCGGCCGAGAAGGGCCACCATTCTGGAGCGAAGTCACCAAACGCCATTATTGAAGAAGTAAGTTCCGAATATTTTTGTTTCCTTGTTGTCGATTCAAATATGTAACTTTAAGCCTGGGAGTTCATGGCGGTGGCGTTGAATATTCTTCTGGATTTCGTGTTAGTCCATTGGATATGGCCGTTGGAGACGTAGAAAAGGCGGCGCAGTGAATAGGGGGCAGGTGGCAAGTAAAAACCAAGGCTTAAAGAAATACCGACCTCTTTCCAGGCCCATTATCCTGCAGCACTGGTCTCTTGTCGCGTTTCCGCGCGCCCTATCTAGGTGGACTTGCCTCCTAAGAAAGGGAGAAGAAGAGCGCTACTCACAAATTGTACGACCTGTTTCGCTCTTTCTAGTGGCTCAAATACTATAAAACATCGTATTCGTATTCGATGAGGCCTCAATATCTGGGAAATATTCTAACCCTCAAAGCCAAGACTTCCTGACAAGTATTCAACATAGATATAATAAATAGTATTTTTCTTGATCTTTCTATCATAACGTGACATCGACCAGGATCCCCCGCAATTTACTTGGTGAACGCTTCAAGAAATCTGTCACTTTGCCCATTTACCGAGCAATCTCCCCCCCTGGAGTATTTTCATAAGCGCATATATACTTGGGAACTGCATATATATACCCGGTCTTGATGATCTAAAGAGCCATAAGCATAAAATAAGCCTATCTGGAGTAAACGTTACTTTGTCTTCTCATCCCTTTTTGAATTTGTATTATGGAAAACTTGAGCTGTGATATCAAACGATAGTAATTTCTTTGCGCCGACATCTACCTAACCATAAATCGTCTCATATTTATATTAGTGCAAGCTCTTCATTATCTCACGAGGCCATACCGTTTCCTACTATTGAGCACGATATCATATGCGCGCCACTATTTATAAACCATACCTTAGGTACTTAGCTTGACAGCTTCTCTAAATGTATAGTCTATCTGACAAGTTGCTATAGACTTCTAATGTAACAACTATATTTAAATACGACTCAACATCTTCGGAGCAAACTCTCTGTCTCTCACCCTTTTATCAGGAAGCAAGCCCACAGTAATCTTCCCGTCACTCTCGTTCAGGCACCAACGGAATCGACTCATCAAACCGACACCTCGCCTGCCCGCGCGTCTGCATCTGCGTATGCGTATGCGTATGCGTATGCGCATGCGCGCTTCCCTTACCAGCCCGGCCGTCACGTCTCTTATTCTGATTCTTATCCTTGTTCTTGTTCTTAAAATCCCTACTACTTCCCCCGCCCCTCCCGCCGCCATCGATAACCTGGTGGTGCATCGGCGGCATGCGCTGCGCCTGCGCGAAGTCGTCGACCGGGAACCCGGACCCGGTCTCGATAAAAGCCAGGCGTCCGCGCGTCCTGCGGTACGGAGGCATATCCTTATCCTTATCCTGGTACTGACTCTGGTCTTTTGTGCTGTTGTTGTTGTTGTTGTTGTTGTTGTTGTTGATGATGCTGGAAGGGTGGTGGTTTGTCGCCAACCAGTGACTACCGCCGCTCTTAGCCGTCATCTCTACCAGACCGCCCGACAGCCCCGCGAACAGCGACGGCGAGTCGTCCGCCGGCGACGCGAGCGAGTACACGGGGGAGCTGTCGTCGGCCAGCAGCGGGGGCAGCCAGACGGTCAGGTTGGGCCGGTAGAAGTCGTGGCGGGAGAGCGCGTGCCAGCGGCAGAGGTGGCCCGTCATGTAGTCGCATCTGCTCCTGCTGTCCGGGAACGAGGGCTCGAAGACCATGGTGGGCGGCTTGGGGGCCGGGTACGGGCGGTCGTTGCCGCAGGGCAGCGATTCCGTGTGGTAGTAGCCCTTGGGCCAGCGGTAGTCGAAGATCTTGATCACGGGCGAGTAAGCACTCGCCGCAACGAACCGCTCGAGGCCGCGCGACAGCAGCGAGTTGATGGGCGGTGTTAGGTCAAAGTTGTCCTGGAAGATCCGGTTGACGCGGTACGGCGTGCGGAGGTCCTGGAGCCGGACCGTGCCGTCGTCCCACGAGCTGAGGACGGTGTGTCCGCTGCCGCCGGCAACCGAGCGCGTGTTCACGGGTAGGATGGCCCGCACCGTTCTGGACGTATAGTGGTAGTCATCGTCGTTTGCCTGGGCTGCGGCGGTCTTCGAGAATCCTGTCTCCGTGCGTTCTAGGTACTGAAGCGGATAGCCGCACTTGTTCAAGCCTACGGCTAATGTGCTCTCGTTCACGAACTTGACGGATCGGATGAACTCGAACGACCAAGCCCCTCGAGATTCCTCCTTCAAAGGGATGGCATCGTCGGCCCATGCTTCGTTGAGAGAATCTGAAGAATCCTGGATTGCGTCGGTTTCGTCTTCTCTAGTTATGCGGGAGTGGTTCTGTCCAGCACTAGCTAGATTATAAAATAAAACACTTTGTTTGGTCGCCGTCGCGAGCAACCCCCTTTGGTAGTTCACATCAAAGGACTGGATCTGCGTCGAAGGTATGGTATTGCTGCCGTTCGGGGTATCGGATGCCGCCTTCATGCCTCGAAATCCGAAGAGCTTTTTTCCAAAATCCTCAGGAGCCATGGATACGACGTCCAATTCTCCATTGGCTCTACCCACTAACACTTGAGGGTCGTCCTTTTCGCTATAGGTGTACTTGTTATCCTTGAGTATGGACACGGCTGTAACGTCGTCTATACCCGAGTGATATCCGGTTGAGGAGCCCTTGCAAACAAGCCACTCGTCCGCAGGGGCCTTAGACCCTCGGGCATGGCGCACCAAGCCGAAAATATCCTCCCCCGCGCCCCAGAATATGAGATCTTGGGCATCATTGCCTCTGCGCTGGTGATGAGCGTCGACTAGTATGTTGCTGGCAATGGACTGCCGCACAACAAACCGGTGGAAATTTCGTGAACGTTGCTTCGCTGGAGGCTGGAGGACGTCGATGGTGAAGGCGCGCCTGTCCCAGTCCCGAGACTGAGACGTCAGTGCGCGGGCACGTTCCGCCCACTCATCTGGGGACGAGATCTCAGGCAGCGAGAAAGTATTGAATCGCGAGGTGACAAAGACGCGCCAGCCGCAGTCGCGTATGAGACGATATAGCCCCTTGCAAGTTAATGCCAAGTGGGAAACGCTTCTTGCGGTGTCGAGGTGAGATACGATGATGTGGAAAATCTCGGCGGGCAAAGCCGTAAGGCTTGGGGCATCGGAGATGCTTAGATCTTTCATGGACTCCATCTCTCAGTTGGAGCTGTAGAGGAAAACGTCAAAGGTTGGAAGTCGTTAGGCGTACAAGTCGAAAGTGTATGTGACACTTTCTTATATCGGTATCGATATGGAATTATTGAAGGTCCGCGCCTATGACGTACATAACCTAGGTTAGTATCTTGTGGCAACTCCGGTGCCGTTTGCACTTCACTTTAGCCTAGGTTACCTACCTAGGTACCTAGGTACATACATAATGTAGGTAGGTAACTGAGCTCTTCAAATACGAGAATTTCAACGATGAAAAGTCAGAATATAGTGAATGCCTATCATAATAGACAATACGGTGACTTACTCAAGGACTTTATACAATAGATATATTCGATAGCATGTGAAAACAATAATTCTGTCTTTCACATGAGTCTAATACATACAACATCTACCATCTACCTTAGCTTAGCTTCAGGCACTTACTATGTACAGAATGACTCAGATCCCACTGTGACTGATATAACCCGCTAGAACTGGACGCATATTTCGTTAGCATCAAGATGAATAACGATTGATTTCGAAATCATATTATATCGCTTGAGCAGATGTGCGAGGTAGAGATATACGTTTAGGTGTATCTACCTAAACTTTGTGACATATGTAACTTAGAAAAAAAGGTAAAAATAGTTTATAGTTTATATTGCATTAAGCAGTGCCGATACTACCTAGGTTAGGTACTGCGACGGAGGGGCAACGTTGTATAACATCTCTCAATTCTTGAAGATATACATAGAGGCGGTTGAGTGAAATACACGATCTTCTGATGTATCTTTTTTTTTTAATAGTCCATAGAGTAGAGTGACTCTCACTGTGGATAGCCCCTATGATGCTGTGATGCTATGATGCTATGATGCTATGATGCCCACCATGGCAGAGCTGAACATCGCGGACCTCTATCTGCCAACCGGCTTCTTCTTAATCCTAGTATTTCTTTACCGATACATATTATATCCCGCCTTCATCTCACCGCTCTCCGCCATCCCGACCGCCCACTGGTCCTGCTCCGTCTCGCCGGCCTGGATCCTCTGGGCCCGGTTCCAGCAGCGGGAGAACCGCACCCTGCACACGGCCCACCAGCGGCACGGGCCGATCGTGCGCGTCGGTCCCAACGAGCTGTGCGTCAACAGCGTCGACGCCGTGAAGACGATATACCAGGGCGGGTTCGACAAGCACGAGTGGTACTCGCTCTTTGACAACTACGGGTACGGGTATTCCCCCCTCCCCCTTCTTTACCCTTCCTTCATCCTATCTAACTATCTATAAATGCGGTATATTCCTAACCTAACCCGCGAGAGACCAGCGTCCCCTGCACATTCTCCTCCCTGCACTCCAAGCCGCACTCCCTCCGGAAGCGCATGGTCTCCCACGTCTACTCCAAATCCCACATCCACAACTCTCCCGCGCTGGCCCTCCAGGCCTCCGCCATCCTCAACGCGCGCCTGCTCCCCGTGCTCGACTCCTCCTCCGTCGAGGGCGAAGGCGTCGTCGACGTGCACTCGCTCTTCTGCGCCGCGGCCCTGGACTTCATATCGTCCTACTGCTTCGGCCTGCCGCGGTGCGCCGAGCTGGTGTCGCGCCCGCGCGAGCGCGCCCGCTGGCTCGCCCTGTACGCCGCGCGCGAGGGCGGCGGGTTCTTCGCGCAGGAGATGCCGCGGGTGTCGCGGGCCCTGCGGCGCCACGTCGGCGTCAGCCTGACGTCCCGCCGGGTCGAGGCCGCGAACCGCGAGCTCGAGGCCTGGTGCAAGGAGCGCGCCGACGCCACGGTCCGGTTTCTCGAAGAGGAGGAGGAGGAGGGGCAGGGGCAGGGGCAGGGGCAGGGGCAGGGGCAGCAGCAGTCCCTCGACACGGCGGATGATCCGGTCGTCGTGCGCGCGCTGCTGGCGCGCATGGATAAGCAGGACGAGAAGGAAGGCGACGGCGCGGCGAGCCCGCCGTACGCGACGACTATCCGCCAGCGCCGGCGCGACCTCGCCGTCGCCTCGGAGATCCTGGACCACGTGCTGGCAGGACAAGAAACGACGGGCGTGGCGCTGGCGTTCCTCACGTACCACCTCTCGGTGCGGCCCAAGTTACAGCACGAGTTGCGCGAGGAGCTGCTCACGCTGCGGCCTAGCACGATGAAGCGGGGAGGGGACGGAAGTATAACGCATCCGGACGCGAAGCAACTAGATAGCCTGCCGCTGCTGCACGCCGTCGTCATGGAGACGGTCCGACGCCACACGCCGGCGGGCGGCCCGGAACCGCGCGTTACGCCCGCGTGCCGCATCGGGCCGTACGAGGTGCCGGCGGGCGTCCGGGTGTCGGCGTCGGCGTACAATATGCATCGGATCGAGAGCGCGTTCCCGGAGCCGGAGACGTGGGATCATACGCGATGGCTGCAGCAGGCCAGTCCGGCGGATGAGAATGGCGAAAAGATGACGGACGTGAACCGCCATTTCTGGGGCTTCTCAAGTGGCGGGCGGATGTGTCTCGGGTCTAATTTTGCTATGCACGGTTTGTGGCTCCCCCCCCCTATCCTTTCCTTTTCTATCTGTTCCCCATGGTATTTCCTTTTTATTATTCTTTTTTAAAAGATATGTCCTATCAGGTTTCACCGAGTCAAATGTGCTGATTTATCTCATCCTAGACATGAAACTCATCGTCGCTGCCATCTATTCCAACTACACTAGCCATACTATCGGCGACGGTGCCGTAGAGCAGACCGATGCGTACACGGGTCGCCCGAAAGGCAACTCGCTATATCTGCGTTTCGAGAGGATTGCTCTATAAGATCGGTATCTTGCTTACATTGTAAACGACGGCCATTTGACTGCTAGGCTATATTCCGTATATATCTGTAAATATATTCAAACTCCCAACCAATGTAGCCGCTTATTTGATTTCTACATACGAAATTAAGACACTACATAGAACAAACGTGGTCAATCTAGTACATGGTTTGCATTTAGTCCCGAGATTCACTACCACGGGTGCATTAGACAAGACGTAAATTGGGTATTACCAAGTTTATGCTAGCTACCTATGCTACAAGAAGGCAAATGTCCTATTGCGACGTCCCCATAACAAGCTATACCGTACATCAGTGCCCTAGAACGTGGGTGTGTCCCCTCGGCTTCCGCGTCAAACCGAGCCGTGCAGACGGCTGACCGTATAGAGCTGCCGTCTGCTATATCAACCTATCCATCAATCATAGAAACGGTTATAGTGATTCCCCAAGTAACGCACCCTCAACCTCATTCAGACTTTTGGTATAACATCCTACTCCCCCCGTTGTTTTAGTAGCCGGTCGTCACTGTGGCATAGTGCGACCAGGCAAGATCTCTCGAGTGCTTTAGAAGGACATCTTCGGTTAGAGGAAGATGTAAGATACGTTCGTGCTCCATCTGATTGGTAACGTTAGTCTTCTGTCCACGATATTGAAGAGCCACGGTATGACTTACGTTCCCTGCCTTTGCCATGCCAGCCACCACCTTCGCTACGTCCGCCGCCATATCCGTCAATGCGGCATATTCTATGATACCGGCCTCGGGTGTATTGCCACGCATAGCTGGCAGCCCTTCGAGCAGGCCGTTGACTAAGATAGCGGGTGGTTGTTCGCCTCGTCGCTGAGAGCCCATTAGTTGGAGGAATGCCTTGTAGACTTCGCCACCAACGTTCCAATCGGAAACCTCTGCGTGGTGGCCCTCGAACTGTTGCAGTATATCGGCGAGGGTATCGTAGTCGCGCTCGATGATGGCAACGGGGGCTACTTCCTTGATGAATGTCCGATGGGCATCGGCCCATGACTCCGCACGAAGAAGACACTGAACCTCGGCAGACGGGTCCTTTTTCACACTTCGCATGAATAATGCCTTTGCATGCCAGACCCATCGCCTCGGGATCTTGAAGTCAGCAACAATTTTCTTGAAGTTGCTGGAGTCATGGTTTCCGATCAGGCCAGCATGTCTGCAGAGGTGATCTTGAATGGCTTTGGATCGTGCGCCAGGATCTGAGAGGTGTAGTAGAACGAAAATCGCCTCCAACCAGCTACCTTCGTTCGTTAACTGCGCAGCAAACGAAACGGTAGCGGCATCGGCTTTTTCGGTAGCGTTCTTTCCGAACGAGGCGCGCCCAGTAGATGTCAATGCTTGCCCCAACTGCCAGCATAGTCGGAAATCAAGGGGTGAGAGCTGAGAGTTTTCCGGTCGCAATATCGCCTCCAGATCCATTCGGTTGTCGGAGTAGAGTCGTAATAAACCCCAGAGTAAATCTTCTCGCGAGTCTTCGTCTGGATCATTCCAAATACCCTTGATGCCATGCTCCATGAACCAAGTGGTAGGCGGAAGCTCCCGATCCTGTTCCACATCTTCCATATACTTCTCTACAGCTTCTGCAATGCCGTCCTTCGTGGATATCGCGTACCAGAGCCTTAACCCAAATGCTTGCTGCCAGTTAAGACCAAATCTCTTGGAGATAAGGAACGATTCAGTGCGATTTTCCAATGCCCCCTTGGTTCCCTCGCAGGCACAGACGTTTCCGCTAAGCATCTCGTATAGTGCGCGGATCGGTTCTGAGAATTCGGAAAGTACATTGGCCTCTTGCCATCCTTTCATCTGTTCCCTGGTGTCCTTCTTGACCGTGTCGTTGGTACCAATAAGAGAGATCAAAGTCGCAAGGCGGAAGTCCTTACCCTCCAGGAGATGCTTGCAGGCTTCAGCTATTCGGTGACCGGATAGCGAGGCTAGAGCTTTCTCCTCGCTTGACCCTGCCATTGCGACCATCTTATTAGTCTGTTCTTCGACCATACGTTCCCAGAACCGACACAGATTTTCTCGGCGGAGCTTCTCTTGAGCATCGGGGTCATTCTGTAGGTCCGTGGGAATCTTGATGCTGTCGAAGAGTACGCTGGCAAGTTCCCAAACCAGACTTTCATGCTCCTCGGCGGAGTTCTTTGCGTTACCCCCAACCGAGAAGTCCTTTAGTGTTGTTCTGGGGTTCAGCCATACAGTTGGCACGCCGTCGACCAGTTGAACGTGAGCTAACTTGATGTGAGAGTCAATGGCTTTGGCTGACACCTGGTCATGACATGTTAGCTTGTGTTGAGACACTAAAATTCTTGATACGTACCTCGTTTGTGAATTTAGCAATCCGAATGTCCTGGGACTCTGATACAATACCCCCTTTAAGTACAGTCATCAACCCGTTCTTATCGGTGATCCGACTAGACCTTCCAAATGCTGGATTAGTTGGGGTGGCTGAAAAGACAAGTGTGCCGTTCGGACCCCACGTAGGGCGCATGGTGTCATGCCAGGTTCGCTCCTTTTCATCCATCTCGCTTTCGTCGAGACGCTTAGTAAGTCGTTTATACGGCCATTTAACACCCTTAGGTCGAACAGAAGCCTGCAGGTTCTCAGCCGGAGCCTTGGCCTTCTCGAATAAGGAGTTCATCAAGTCGATACTTGTTGCGAAACCGCGACCATCCGGCACGATACGTTTCTTGGTCGGGGATCTATCCTGAACATGTTCATCCACTGTGCGATGATCCGCGGCTTCATTTATGGTTCTCAGAAGCGCTCGATCCCGCTTCTGTGGGCTGATGGTTTTGCTCAGCATGTCCATCCAGTCATCTCCGGACGAAACCTGAACCTTCATCGGGGTAGCTGAGCCCTTGATCGCACGCATCCGAGCTCTCATGATACCTGCGGGGGTTTCTTGGACGGCATCAAGTTGTGACCCATCAAACGAGTTATCGTCTTGCTCCACGGCGAGATGGTGCCCGAGGGAAGCACTCGCATCTTCGTGTGCCTCGGACATCGCATATTCGTCGTCCAAATCATCCTCCTCCGTTAGGAGGGCGTTGGAGGTCGAACCCGTGGAGCGTTTAGCTAAAAAAGACGGCTGGGATTTGGGACCCTCTGCCATCTCCTCGTCATTCAGGTAGGATTCATCGTCGGGATCATAAGCACCTGGAGGTGCCGGATGGGTCCTTCTGCTATCGGACATAACGCTGCTATCAGAAGCACCATCTGCATCCGTAGACGACGGCGAGGGCGCGTCCTTGCTTGCCGACACCGAGGTATCCTTGATAGGTCTAGCTTCAGTATCTTCGTCCTCGTCTGACTCGTCTAGGCCGTATGTTGTGAAGTGTTCCACCGAGAAGGTCCACTCGCCAGTGTCGACATTGTAATTCTCGAGCTTAGTGTCTGGAATCCTCTTTAGGCGTTCGATGTGCTTCGTGAGAGAAATCTGTTTCCCTTTCCGAGAAGCACGGGGCCACGAGTTTTCGAGATTGATGATCGCGGGTACGTTAAGCCCCTTGCCGACAGGCGGTTTCTTGGCAGCGTTGGGGTACACAGTTGCGCTTCGCGGCTCTAGGATAACGATGCTGTGGAAGATGTTGTCAATATCAACAGAAGTCAAGTCGACTGGTACTCTGAACTTGACATAGCCAACATTCTGACGACCAACGGTGAAATCAGACACCTTTTGGCGCTGGACTCGGTTCATTATTTGTATCTCCTCCTTGGAAGGTGACATCCAGTAATCACCAGGTTCGCCATCGCCAGGGGCGCTTGCTGTGCTCTGTACTTGAGGCGTCGCAGCCTCCTCCTCATGTACTACCTCCAGCTCGTTGCCCTTGACTTGCTCCATTTCAGTGGCAGATGATGAGGCCGACTTAGAGCCGTTGACACCATTCGTGGGTTTCGGTCGAATGTAACCTAGTTGCTCCGCGGTAGGAGGAGTACTAGTCGAGCCATTTAGGGTTTCTCTATCCTCAATAGACTCAACATTGCTTGTGTCGAAGCTCACGCGTTTTGTCAGCTTTCGAGAGCTATTGGGGGTCTCTGGTGAAGGCTTATCCTTCGTTGGGGTTGAGAATAAGTCACTGCGTAGGTCCCTGTTAATAACAAGTTTCTTAACGCTACTATTGCCATAAAGTCGGGACCCAGAACCAGGAGCGAATGCGCCGGGGGCCAACAGGCTGTCTTCGACGTTAAAACTCCGTCGCAGATTGCTCGTGGAGACACTCTTGGCGAGAGAGTTACCAAGACTACGGGACAAGCTTCCGCCTAGTAGACTTTGCGATAGCGTACCAGGAGTGCTCGCGACGCTTGATGGGCTGTTCGGGGTGCCGTAAGTGCTGTAAGAGAACCCGAAGGTACGCTTCTGGGGAGTTACGAATCGCGAAGTGGTAGAGGCATTTAACTTGTAATAGGGCAGAATAGAGGGCCGCTTAGCCTGTCTCCTATTCGTAGGGGTTGCAAGAGGGCCGGGATCGGCAACCTCGTTGCTGCCAATGTTAGCAAACAAGTTGCCATAGGCTGATGGGTCATTGATGCTCGCAGTCAAGGACGGTGCAGCTTGGCTGGCCTGTGAATTCCCGAACATAGAACCACCCATCGTGTTCTGCGGCTGTTGCTGCATGGCAGACGATCCAAAGATCGAGGAACCTTGAGGCTGGTTGTTCTGGTTTCCGAACATCCCTCCACCGGCCGCTGGCGCGCTGTTGCCGAAGATAGACGGTTTAGGCTGGTTTTGGCTCAGTGAACCGAACAGGCCGCCTCCTTGCTGGGGTTGTTGTTGCTGATTTTGATTATTCTGACCTAGAGCGCTACCAAACAAGCCACCCCCTGGGTTAGTGTTTTGGGGTGTGCCAGCGTTGCCAAAGAGGCCGCTGCCGGTGGTAGCCGGCTTGTTGAAGAGGCCGCCTCCGGCCTGCTGGTTCGGTTGACCAAAGCCACCGGTAGTATTGTTCGAATTCCCAAATATACTACCCGTATTGGTTCCGCCGGTGCTGGGGTTGTTCCCGAATAGACCGGTCCCCGCCGGCTTCTGTTGATTGCTACCGAAGATGGAGGATCCTGATTGTTGCTGAGCTTGGTTTCCGAAACCACCACTGCCACCGCCAAAAACGCTGCCGGAGTTTTGCTGCTGACCCGCATTGCTAAAGAGGCCGCTACCGGTACCGCTTGCATTCTGGTTGGCGGCATTATTGTTACCGAAGATGCCACCGCCGGTGTTGTTGTTGGCATTGCCGAAGCCGGTCGTGTTGCCACCAAAACCACTTGTCGTGTTAGCATTCGTGTTGCCCGTGTTGCCAAAGCTGAAACCTGACTTCTGTTGAGTGTTATTGTTGAACAGCGAGCTTCCAGTGTTGGTATTCGTTGAACCGAAAGCGTTACCAGTGTTTCCAGTATTTCCAAAACTACCGCCACCAGAACCGAATAAACCACCGGACTGCGCAGGCTGGGTCGTCGGAGCGTTACCGAACAGACCGGTCCCTGCCGGTTTGTTGCTTCCGAACAATCCACTGCCGCCACTGTTGGCATTGGCGCCGAATCCGCCGGTAGTGGCGTTGTTCTGCCCGAACGTATTGGTTGTCGTAGACGCATTGCCAAAGATACCGCTACCGCCGGTGTTCGTGCTGGTATTCGCATTCGTCGTACCAAATGTAGTCGACGCCTGGTTGTTCGAGCCGAACCCGCCAAAGCCGGAGCCGACGCCGAACGTTCCAGTGCCTGATGTGCCACCATAGCGGCGGCCAGCAACGTAATCAGCAAGCCTCAACTCTTCAGCGGACCATTTCTTGTAGGGGTCTAGAAAGAGGATATTCTGGAAGGAATTTTGGGCTTGGGTATTGCCCTCTTTTTCTGTAAAGGGTTGGAAGTTGGTGATATTAGCAGTACCCGGCGGGTCGCCTACCGGGCCTAAAGCTGTGCTGGCAGGTGCATTCGACGTGTTGCCAAATCCGCCAAACCCTGTTGACGCGGTGGTGTTGTTGGTTGTGCTTCCGCTTCCAAATAGTCCACCACCCGTGCTCGTGTTCGTTGTGCCGAATGCTGGCTTGTTTCCAAATATGGATGCGGTACCACCACCACCACCGAAGGGGGTTGACGTCGACGTGTTGGCGGTGTTGGTATTTCCGAAGCCGCCACCGAAACCACCTGCGGTAGAGGTGGTAGAACCACCAAACAATCCGTTGCCGCCGGTGCTGGTAGCTGTGCTACCGAAGGTAGGTTTCGCACCAAAGCCGCCGGCATTGTTGGTTGCTCCAAATCCTCCTATTAAGATAACATGTTAGTTGCCAGTCCAATGGTATAGTTGTGGGAGGTGCAGTAAAGATGGATTATCGGGAGTCGACTTAGACACTAACCGGTGTTCGTACCGAAGCCCGAGGTCGCGTTTCCGCCGCTGAATAGGCCGGTTCCAGGAGTGGTGGTATTGTTATTGGCACCAAAGCCAGCGGTGTTATTATTCGCATTAAATCCTTATAAACCACACCAGATTAATCGAGGTGCCGGGCTGGAAGGGCGACAAGAGATAAGAAACGGAAATGGAGAACTGGAACATACCCGTACCTGTGTTGCTCGAGTTATTGGCACCAAATCCGCCAAAACCGGTAGAGGTGTTATTATTGTTGGAGCTGAAGGCGCTCCCGCTGCCACTGCCGAACCCACCAAAGCCCGACATGATGGCGGCTTTATGTATTGTGGTGAGTGTTCAGGCCAAGCCTGGTACCAGTACGCGGTCAAAAAAAGAGCGCGTCTGACGCGTAGGTTAGGTCGTGGGATCGATAATTAACTCGAGGAATGCATGGAAGGAAAATTCGGTCGCCGAAATGATGAACGGAAGAGTGCTGGGTGAAAAAGAATAGATGGTGGTGTCCGGGTCGAGTATCGCGAACCAGGGTTGAATCTTTTTTTTTTCTTGCGATCCGCGGCGCTGGAGCCAAGACTGGAGAGTTTTGTATGTAGATGCCACCGATTCCTCGAAGCGCAAGGAAACAAGCAGCAATTAATGTAGGGAAAGTGAAGGTGATGGAAAGATTGTAGTTGGGAAGAATGAGAAGAGGTCAGTGGTAGAATGACCTACTTACGACTCCCTAAAGAAAGGAACAGGTAGGAGATGCCGTAGTCGTGACGGTTAGCTTTTTGGAGAAAAAGTAGTAGGGTAGAGAATTGACACGGTTGGGTTGACTGGGTTGACTGGGACAGGGAAGAGACCGGGTCTTTCGCACAGCGAAGAATTTCCAGTGGCCTAAGGAAGAAAAGAATGGGTCCAAACCTTGCAATCAGGCAGTACATGCTAATCACGTATATTTTATATGTAAGATAAGGTACCTTCTCGTGCCGCATTGCTCACGCAGGTGGCAGACAGGCACGTAGCAGCAAGCACCATGACACATTAATCAGTCACGTGTGCTATAAAATCGGACGGTTGCCTGTAGGTATTCTATAGGTACCTACCTATCGTATTGTATTTATCTGTGTTCTTGACAGAAAAATCAAGTGACCTGGAAATTTCGAGGACAGCATCACTTCAGGGAGCTTGGACCATATCTAACCCAAAGAGAGCTATTGTGGCTAGGTACCCTCCTTTACAGTTAACATTCCTCTGCATACTGTAGACTGCCTGCTGCAGAAGATATGTGCGTCTTGTCATTTCCCACGCGCCAACCAGCAAACTCAATTCCAGAATCATCACGGCCCTGAAGCTAGGTCGAGTATAGGCATCATGAAGCAGCCAAGCTCACACACGATCCATACAGGAGGTTCGGGGAAATGTGCATCTACTATTTCGCATATTGCGCACATTTACTACATTTCCTCGAAGCAATAAGATAGCAAATAAACTAAAAAAAAAAAAAAAAAAAAAAAAAAAAAAAAAAAAAAAGCTCTCTTCACATTCTTATCATTCTTATTCTTGTCTTTATTCTTTTAGGAGATGAGGTCAGCTTAGCACTAATTCTTCTACCAGCTTGGTTCACCTAATCAACCACTAAACGCGAACTTTTTTGGTGGGACAACCTGAGCAATAGGGTACCTTAACCATGTCAGCATGTCTTACCCAGGTAGGTGTAGGCAAAGAAAGCGCGTCTACGTCTAACGTGTACCCATTTTCGTGAAGCGCGCCCAACCCCCTGACTTTCAACACAAAGACATGCAGGAGAGAGGAAAAAATAGAGGCAAAAGAAAACATCGCGAGTCGAGCTTGTATTTTTGTGCAGATACCAAGACATTATGATAATTGCGCCCTAAGGAGAAAACCAGGAGAGAAGACGGTATAATCCATTAATTCGACCAATTTTTTTTTCTTCCTACCTATAAATCGCATTCAAAATCTTTGCATTATCGCGCAGCTCAGCTCTAGCCGTGCGCCTTTCCCCCGTCAACCATCACCCGGTTACTACGACCTCAAGCTTCAGCTTTTTTGCCAGTACCGACGCCCCTCGCGAAATCTACCCCCTCCATTCCACACCGTATATTCAGAATATTGGCAACACGCGAGCTTCGCAACAAGGCGCTGTGTCTTAGGTAACTCGCTCGGTTGGATATATCGTATTTCTTGTCGATACAACGATACAGTACAACAATCGCATGCAACTACCCGCACACGACGACTGAGGTTCCAACTTCGCTGTCTCTCCATCCCCCTTTTCGCAAATAGCTACCGCGCGAAAACACCATAGCAACTTCAAGCGCGGCTTCATCTAGCAAACAGGTCAGGCTTGCTCGAACACCCATCGTGCCGGCGATTTCTTCTTCAGACCTCCCCCGAGCTCTAGCGCGTGAGCCCAGAGCTGCGCGCGAAGAGTAAAAAGGCCATCAGCAGCCGCCCGCAGACGGGAGCCAAGAGCATGAACAACTACGCGAGCAATTCCATGAACGAGTACGGCGCGTCGACGCGGCCGGGCTCCACGAGGCCGGGCTCGCGATTCGCGCCGCCCGTGCGGAATCCGGAGCACGCGGAGCCGTGGGATCAAATAAGCGACGAGCACCGAAACGAGATCAATGATTGCGTGAGTGACTACCTACCCAAACCCCCCCCCCCACCCTCCAGACGAAACCAGACGACGAGAGAAACAGGAAAGGCTAACCAACAAACCAATCCCCCCCAATAATAGTTCCACCTCTTCGACATGAACAAAGACGAGCAGCTCGACTTCAGCGAGTTCCGGTACGCGCTGCAAGCCCTCGGCTTCTCGAACCTGTCGCGGCCGGACCTGATCGCGGCCTTCAAGTCGGCGGCGCGCCCGCGCCCCGGCTGGACCCCTCTACCTTCGCTGCCGAACCAGCCGCCTCCCCCCGCCGCGCCGGGCGTCGTCGACCTCCGGCTGTCGCGCGAGGGCTTCCAGACGATAGCGGCGCGGTACGTGGCGGCGCGGGACCCGCGCGAGGAGCTCCTCAAGACGTTCGCGCTGTTCGACCGCGGCGGCAAGGGCGTCATCACCGTCGACGACTTACGAGGCGTCGTCAAGGAGCTCGGCGAGGACGTGCCCGATAACGAGCTGCACAGCATGGTGGAGCAGTTCGACGTGGAGGGCAAGGGAGGTGTCAGCCGAGAGGAGTTTCTGGGTATATTCCTCGATAGGTGACGGCCGGGAGCTTCGGGATTATTAAAAAAAAAAAAAAAACATCAACGAAAAGAAAAAGGAAAAGAAAAAGAAAACGGAAAAGACAGGGACAGGGACAGTCGAAAGAGCCAAAGGATATGCGCCGCCCCCCCGCGCGAATGATATATCCCCCCCCCCCCAGCCCTCGTCCGCCCGCTTACGCTTCGCCGGTTCTAAATAATACCTAATCTCAACTATTCTAATGCCTGCCTAAGAATCGACGAAATGGGGTGGGAGGCGGGCAGATGCTAAGCGACAGGCCAAGGGAAAAGGGGGGGGGGGGGGGGAAGATTCGATTCGAGGCGCTAGCAGGCTAAGACGGGGAATGAATGTCGGTTTTAAGAAGACACCAATGAAGACAAAAGGAAAGCATTGAAGCGAGAGCGAAGAGCGTGCAAGATACCCCCTTACGTTTCCATACCTCCGCGATTCTGATGTTCCTCTCTTTTCAACACTTCGTCTATGCGCTAAAATTTGCGTTGAAAGGGAAAAGAAAGTAAAGGGGGAAAGCCGGAATTGTATATACCCATCTTGCGTACGGAGTCCTGTGATCGGGTGGTTTGGTCTTTTTTTTTTTTTCAACTATATGGGGTTTGTCCGGTATCGCGGCAGCAAAAAAGGGGGTTACGTTTGAGCGTAGCGGGTATGAGTGTATGCATTTACATCTGTATCTACCTAAGAGCAAGAGCAAGAGCAAGGCCAAGGCGCAGCAGCAGAAAGGGTTCAGCATTTGAAATCATTACGATAATATATCCAACCCGAGCTGATCAAGCAAATTCTAATCTTCACAAGCTTCACGTAACATCACATACCTAAGGGAGGGAACTGAGAGAAGAGATTCGAACCCGTCTTTCTAATATCGATTATCTTGATGCCCCTGTGGACCATTGGACTACTTGCCACATGAAGAAATCCCATCCTCCACCTCCCTCTCTTCTCCCTCCCATAACGCGGCGCGAACCAAGAGAATTGTTTACGCCGTAAAAACTAAACGTCTCTAATATTTGGCTAAGCTAAACTGATACGGAGGCCCTTTCCCGTGGCCGACTCCATCTATTGTTGTATAAAGTCGATCACGGAGCCCCTTGGAAAAGAACCCAGAATGAAGCCTAGGCTAGGGTTGGGTATCACCTAGCTCTTGAATACATGCATTGAATAAATTTGCGGTGACAATTGCAATGAGGCGGGCGATCTGAATCGCTCGCCACTTTTTGTTTCGGAAAAAGGAGAAGTCTAGAATTGTATGAGATCTTGTCCCTGGTTGTTGTTTTGCTGCTGCGGTGGTCTCGCCGCGAACGGGTTACTAGCTCCGCCATACCCATTCATGCCCATGTTGGCAGGTCCAGTAGCCGCAGGCATCTGCTGGGCGCCATACGATACCGTGGGCATGCCGGTAAACTGTGCACGCATGAAAGGGTTGTTGCCGGTTGCCTCAGCCGTGAGCTTGTTCGCGTTCGCACCCGCGGAGTTGACAAAGGTACCCGGCGCCGTGTGTTGAGAGGGAATACGGAGGTCGCCTGTGTTTCCGAATGTATCCATACCGTCACCACTAGCAAGGAGGGCGTTGAGTCTTTGTTCGTGTTCGCTGAGCTGCTTCTGAGGCTGCTGGGGTTGGTTGAACGAAGGTTGGGGCTGAAATTGGGGCTGAGGAGGAGGCGTAAACGCCTGGAGCGACTTCTGTTCGGGAAGACTCTGAAGACTGCTGAGCGTAGGCATAGTAGGCGCTTTAGTTGGCTGCGGTCGTCCAAGTCCGCTTGCAAAGGGGTTGTTGGAGCCAGTCGGCATCGGCTTAAGTGCAGACTGGCTTTGTCCATTGTTGGTAGCCCAAGGGTTATTACTACCGGGCTGGGCAACTGGTTCGGGAGAGGCAGTAGGCTGAGGTTGGAACTGAGCTTGCTGCAATTGAGCTTGCTGCGCATAGGGGTTATATCCTGTCGGCTGCGTCTGGAACAGCTGTGGTTGCGGCTGGAGGTTCTGTTGGCCATAGGGGTCATACATGCCGGTTTGCTGAGGGTTGAAGCCGTTGTTAACACCGTTCGCGTAGCCATTGTTGGCAGGGTACCCGGTGTACGCGTTATTCACATATCCAGTCGGCTGCGGCTGCATCATCTGATTCTGCTGGTCGGTTGGGTTTCCAAACCAATCGACATTGCTGCCCTGCTGATAACCCATATTTAGACCCGTCGGCTGAGGCATGTTCTGTGTGGGCGTGTCGTCGAAGAGGGAATTGGCGTTACTTTCTTCCAGCTCTCGTCTCCGTCGATCCTCCTCCTCCTTGCTCAGCTTAATTGCTTTAGCCAGATCATCGTCGTCAACTTCGCCTCCCTGGCGGCTTTCCCGTTTTCTCCGGTCCTCTTCCTCTTGAAACTTGCTGGCCTCGAGCGCAAGCTTGTATTCGGCGTCGTCCTCGTCATCATTGCTGGATCGTCTAGGTCGCTGGCGTCGCTGTGATGGGCCTGGAACGCCTTCGGCAAACTCTTCAATGCCCGTTACGCGAGACTTCCATGTTTTCCGATCGCTTCGCTCGGCGCGCAATCTCTCCTCGTCAAGGATCAGAGCTGTCAGCTCCTTGGCAGCCACCCGAACTGTAGACTTGTAAGCAATGGCAATGCGTCTGCCTTGTCGCGGATCACATACCATTTTGTCCAACATCCCGGCCATCCTCGTCAATGTAGACGAATTCGCGGAGTGTCTTGATAATGTAGATATTCTTTCGGGCCCAGGTAACGACGAGCTCGGATCCTTCATGCAAACAATAATCCAGCACTTTTAGGGCCTTCAAGACGTGCCTCCAATTCTTGCCTTTGTCGTTCATGCGCTTGTCCAGCATATCAACAATATCGTAGAACTCGGTGGATCTATAACTTGATTAGTTTGCCGGACTCGATTCTAGCATCGAAGGCTTGGCGGAAGCATACGAATTGTAGGTTGATTGAGCAATCTCGCTCATCTGAGTACCGGTCGGGCCCCATGGGTCATTGCTCGTTGCTGTAGGGATTGAATCAGTATTCAAGTCAGGTTGAGAGGGAAAGTTATTGTCTTGGGCAATTGAATTGCTGCTTCGTACGGACCTTCGCGCACTTTGACCTGGACACTGGAGTAGCCCTTGGTGACATTTTTCACGCTTCTCATAACCTTGGACATTTTGCAAGTATTCGTTGTTGAAATAGAAAAGGGAGGTGATGCGGATGCGGCGGGAACCGAAGAAAAGGGGGCGGAGGGAAGTTGCTAGGTGATGGAACAAGATTCCAAATGGCAGATGGCAGATCGTAGATGGCACGATCGCACGGTGGTGGGCAGTCGGCGCAATGAAAGCGCAATCCAACCGGTGGATTATCTCTCAGAGCAATGACCTCAGGTCTAAGCGTCGCCTAAGCTTCGGCGCGAACTGCCCAGTCGACAATAAACGAATGCGAGAGCCAGCTTATTTGGACTGCAACCTGTTCGTTCCCGTGGTAAAAATGAGGCAAATGAGATTAACGAGCCCCTCCAGCGCTTGAATGCGATAAAGGGTATTTCGTGCTGGAACGGTGAATGGTGGATGGACGGTCGAGGGAGGTTGGTTGGCAGATGATTAACCTAAACTTTTTTAGTGACGGAGTTGGGAGGGCAGGAGGGGAGCCCAAGCTTGGCCTGTACGGTGTACCCGTACACCCGTACACGTACACGCACCTAATGGAACGTATGGAACCTCTGGAACCAAGAAACACGGATGTAACGAGCCTTGGCAGTATCTACCTTAGGTAGGTTAGGTAGGTAGGCGCAGCAGATATCCTCTTCAGCTGGATGATATTATTTCTTTTCTAATTCTTCGACAAGAGTACTTTTCCGAGGTAATAAGTGCAAATTCGATTTTTTACAAAACTATTAATACAGGAAATGACTATGACGGCGCCCTTGTCTCCAGGTGCGTTTCGTCTTAAGGATTAAACAAAGGGAAATCGATGGAAAAGTCAAGGTACGGGAGGCCCAGAGTCAAGAGACCTTTTTAGCGGGATAATTACCTGAATTTAGGGACTGCGCAGAGGGGAGAGAAAAGGGGACTTGGCCTGTTCATGCTAAATTTCTAACGGCGCCAACCCACCACACCCAAGCCCACCTTGCTCCCTTTTTTTTTTAAACTCTTCTTTTTCTTTGGTGGCCATTGTGACGCGTTTGCGGCATCCCATTTACGTGTACTGGCTCGCTGTTGGCCAGTACCCGTTCTGTCCGTTTAAGGTGGTACGGCATCCAGGTATAGGCCTGCATTACCATCGCATGTAGGTACATGGCAAGGTTGTACTCACGACAGGACCCTCTGCCCATGCTCACCCTACATAGTACCTATTGGGGACGGAGATGACGTACTTGTGGAGTCATCTCCCAATTGAATTCGTCGTACAATCGTATCGAGGCAGTATGCGCTATGCACAAGATATTCATGCCAGTTTGCTTACTGGTGTGGTACGTAGCATCGATATGCTGACTACTAGGTAGTATGCCTACCTAGGTATACAGAATAGCTAGACCCGATTCAAGGTCCAGAGCATCGGTGTGCTATCCGCTCGTTCTTGGAGTGTGCGTGTATATGGATGCAGAGCAGTGCTAGAGGTTAGAGTGTCGGGTACAACTCTACTGTTGAAAAGCCACATCATGAATCCGCTAGACTACTCGAGAATATGTTTAAACCCCTTTTAGGGTTACTATGCAGCTGCGGATATAAGGCCGGTCATCTCGTGGTGCTGTGAACAAACATCAATATAAGTTCTTAATGGATATGGCACGAAACACAAAGACAAGCCAGAGCCGGCTAGATTGAAACCCTTGGAACTCCAAACTCAACGCTATGTACCTACATATATCGCTCTAATGATGACACGCGGGATCCCTGAATAGGCCGTCAGCTCGCCGCGTCCCCCTTCGGCTCAACTTCCATCATATCTAGCCATTCGAGCGCAAACGCCGTGACTATCCTAGCCCAGTCGCGCACGGTCGGCATGTCCAGATGAGCGCCGTCGTCCTCCATCCTATGCCACACGGCCGGAAAAGGTGAGGGAATCAGGTGCAGAACCGGGACTCCGCGAGCCATGAAGGGCCTGTGGTCGTCGTCGACGCCGGATGGATAGAATGATTTCTTGTTCGCCTCGTAGAAGAAAGCCCGCTTCGGAGCGGACTCTAAAAGTCCCAGCTTGCGCATCCTCTCCTCGATGGTGGCCATGTTCTTATACGCCCAGTGCGTCGTCTGGATATAAGACGGCACAAGGGGGTTGGCAGATCCGAGAAGATCCAACAGCACAAACATACTGATCTGGTCCAACGGATTGCGGTAGAATGACATGGCTGGATGGGGTGAAGACTCCCACAGTTCTGCCAGAGCCCTACATGATCGTTAATTACATATTCTATGAGAATGTTATCAATAAAGAGCAAATTTACCTCGACCCGTAAAGTGAGTCGGTAGCTGTCCACGACTCGAACGCCTCCTCGCCGTCGAGCAGGAGAATCTGCACACCCATATCCATCTCGACAGATCCTCCCTCGCCGAGAGCAGACATCTCCTCGTACATCTGGGAGACAAATTTGTCGAGGGTCCTAGCGACGTGCATCAAGATGGCGCAAGGCACGGCACTGTCGGTAGCCCCGATGAATCCATTAGGGGTGATCTTGCTATCGTAATGAGCCACGAGCGTCAGGAGATTCGACTGGCCCTGCCGGACCCACGGCGGCTCCCTCTTGAATACCAGATTCGCAAACGGGATCTGCCGACTACCCGTGGCGGGAGTGGTGGATGTCGAGTTGTACCATTCGACGCTCCACTCCGGCAGCTCCGTGGCGAAGAAATTTACGAAGTGCTGCTGAGCGGCGGTCTGACCCGGCGTACCCGCGACGCGCGGGATCAGTATAGGCGCCAGCAGCTTGCCATGGTCAATGTCGAAGTCGTCGCCCCCGGACGGCACCAGCTTGAGAAAGTTATCCGAAAGTGCCGTGTACGCGACGACGGGCAAGACGAGAAGCTGGTGTAGGGCCAAGAACAGCAGCACCGAGATTACGCGGCCCGACATATTACCAAAATCGAGCTGGGTTATTTTTTAAGGGCACTTCACAAAACTACCCAATCCGCTAGCTACCTCGAACCAGCGAGGCCATCATACATCGGATTCTCAATTAGGGGGGGATGGTTCGCGAATCTCAACGCGTCGGGAATTGAAACAGAAAGATTAGGACAAGTTCAATCTTTTAGCCTGTCAAACCCCTGTCTGCAAGGCTGAAACAGGATGCAACCTTTTTAGCTGCATTAGTCGTCATGCATCTAATCGCTGGTATCTACCTATTCCGTAGGTATGCATCAACTAGCTTATGCAACTAAAGAGACTCAGTTAACACCGCGTGTTGCGCTCAAGGGCAATACCAACAACGACCAACTCCCCAATTGGGAACATATGTTGGCATGATATCAAAGTGCCCGGTCGACTTCTTTACGCTATGCAACACCCAGAATATCAGATTTGCTCTCCTTTTTCTAAAGTTATTTGCATTTTCTCGCAAGCCACGAGTCTTGTTATCATACCTTACATGCTATCTAAGCTAAGCAAGTTGGCTTTGCTTTTTACGCAGGGGCTAATGCACTACAGATTTATTGTTTCTTGCAACATCCATTGAGCGTGCTTGTAACTATTAATGTCAGCAGAAGCAACGTACCTAGGTACCTAAGCAGATGAGTCGTAACGACTATGTAATACTTGTGCTATGCCCCATTTATAGTGGTAGTCGTCCCTTCCCCCAGCCTATTAGCTGGTGCTTTGTAATAAATTAACCATTTTGGTAAATTAACTAAAATTATTAGTATATAATAATGAATTTTTATTTTTAAATTAAATCTAAGTGATTTTAAATCGAAAAAAAAATATTATATAAATAAATTATTTTTAAATTAATTTATATTAAATTAAATATTATAATTATAAAAGCTAATTTAAAATTCAAAATATAATATAATAAATTTAATTTTTCTTTTGAAAATAAAATATTAAAATTAAAATAAAATTAATAAAAATAAAAGTTTTTAATTTTAAAAAAAAAAAATATATAATTTTAAAAATATAATAAAAATAATTATAATTTTTTTAAATTATTAAGAAAATTTATTATTTTAATATAACGAATTATATTTGAAATTTCGTGTATTTTTAAGGGTATTTTGGTTAGGTTTTCTTAGATTTAATTGGCTAATAAATATATAAATATAATTATTTTTTAAGCTAATATATCTTAATAAAAAAAAATAATAAAAATTTAAAAAAAATTCTAAAATTATTTTATTAAATTTCTAAATAAAAGAGTAATTTTTTTAAATTTAAATAATTTATAATTAATTGATATATTAGAAATTGATTGATAATTAATTTTGGTATATATTTTGCTGCATGTAAAAGTGGTTGATTTACCAAAATGGTTGATTTATTGCAAAGCACTAGCTAATAGGCTGGGGGGAGGGACGACTACCACTATAAGTGGGGCATAGCACGAGTATACATTGCTAGTCCTGGGGATCGCATCGGCCATCATGGTCATAGTGACAAATCCCCCCTCGTGATGTTTATATGTAGACAAACACCTGTACCCAGGATCTGGTTCCCTTACGTTTAAAATATCATATGGCTGTTGGATGGTTCTTTTGGTAGCGACCGCAAAAGGTATCGAGGTTAGCTTCATTACCTAGGTAGTTAGGTTAGCAAGCACTGCATTTAATTATACAGATATTGCAGTGCCGTCAATTTTGATTATAATTGCCTGTTAGTTGTTTTATGGAGTATCCTCGAGTCATAATGTAATGATCAGAATTCTAAGGGAACTAGTCCAGCACGTTGTGCAATGCCCTTGTTTCTGATGAGTATTCCTACGCGTAGCACTTGAATCTACGGAATAGCAAGGCACGTAATGTTGAAGAATGGCCGCTCATTTGCTTTCATGTTACGCACTTACATACCTAAGTATCAAAAGGCCATTGACACTAATACGCTCTTTTATATCCCACTCGTCTTAAGTGAAGTATGCTTTGTAGTACTGAATTACGAATTTTTCAACTTATCTCCTTCTACCCCTTATAGTAGCCCCCAAATGTTGATATCTCGAAAATCTTATTACTTACGATAAATAAATATCCAGTATTATGCCCTGGTCGAGTCTTATGATGCGGATTACCTAACACTTTACCATACATACCATGATAGCGTCTAATAAGCCAATGAACATGTCGTTGGGCACCGGTCGCGAAAGCATTCTGTATAACCTTTTACCACTTACCCAAGCACCGAATTCATAAACCTTAGCCTACATATAAACACTCGGTGGTCTAATATGGTTGTATATGCCCCTCTTTCTCGCGAAAATCGCGAGTTCAGACTTGCCCACTTCTGCCAGGCTCATGGCGAAAGCTCCAAAGATGGCGATGCACCAATTGCCCTAGAGCTTAAGCAGCTATCGATGAATAACAAACCTACCTATAGAGCCTTGTCGTACGTCTGGGGCAGTTCTGACCAGACTGTTGATATCGAAGTCAACGGGGAGACCCTCACAATTAGAAGCAATCTTCATGCCGCATTGACGCAACTTCGCCGGGACGAAACCTGTTCTTGGATATGGATAGACTCAATCTGCATAGAGCAGACCAATCCGGTGGAGAAGAGTTGGCATGTGAACGAGATGGGTAAGATCTTCAGCGGCGCAGAGCAGGTCTATATGTGGCTCGGACCTGCTGCCAAGGGCAGCAATAAGGTTATGGACTTCATTCTTCATATCGGCCCCAGTGCGCTTCAACTCGGAGACCTTCATAGTCTTCCAAATAAAACGATAACTCGCCTGGAGAAATACGTTAAAACTAGATCTACCGCCAATGAACATGACGAAAACCTCCACTAAGAACACCAAGAAAACAGCGAAAGGAACTCAGAAGAAGACGATCGCATTTGCCGTATGGGAGACTTCTTCATACGCCTCACTCGGGATCAGAGGCTCTACGATTGCTACTGGAGGTCAATAGTAAAATCGATCATAGCTCTCCTCCGGCGAGATTATTGGCATAGAATCTGGATAGTACAGGAAGTATCCTTAGCCAGAAAGGCGTTCGTACTATGCGGTCGGAAGACGGTAGAGCTAGATCTTTTTGACGCCGTATTCACGGCTATATTCGAGCTACGACGGGTTGCCTACAACGAATTAGCTCGTCAATTCTTTCTTTTCGGGCTGTATGCAGACATCTACGATACGATCAAGTGCATCGACGTCTGGCGGGAGCATCGAAAGCACCGAAACGTGCTCCTGGGGGAAGTCCTACTCCAGTACAAAGGGTCGCCGCAACGACCTTGTTACACTGCCACGGATCCTAGGGATATTGTATTCGGTATTCTGGGTGTCATCTCTGATTTGGCGGATATGAACGTTTGTGCCGACTACAGCAAATCTACGGCAGAAGTATTTGCTTCTGTGGCTCGAGCCATGATTTATCGCTATGATCAGGATCCTGCTGCTTTTCCTTTCCATTTGGGGATATGTAATCCGACCAACTCATCCCCCGACTTGCCATCCTGGGTCCTGGATTTTCGAAAAGTAGGCCAACACGGATTAGTTTCTTGGCCTCTAAGCTACATACCTAGGTATATACACGGCGACTAAGGGCACCTCCCAGCCTAAACATACTATATATCGCTCTCTCGATCCTTTAGTTCTTCGCCGTCGAGGATGTCAGGTCGACGTGGTGACAGAGGTAATGACCCCGCCGCGCTGGTACAATAATAATGGGTACGAACTATTCATCTGTAACGAAAAGGCCTGGCTGGAGTCAATTATGGAGTTTGCAGATATCCCGGAAGATCCGAGTCCCGCTGAGGACTACGTGTGGTGGATGCTTCTGCAGGGAAGTGAAAGATGGGGCGCTGGGTATCTCCAAGGGGACGACAACGAGATCGCCCAGCTCATCCGCCGCATCGTTCGCATCGTTCGCATGCAAGAGATCCGCGCGGACGAATTAAGCGAGGCCCAATTGAACTGGATGCGAAACAAAACCTCGAATTACGACCGATACGGCGACGATGTAAATAAGATGGCGAGGAATGCCAGTGTCCAATACGTAAGATTCCTTACGAGAAGCAGTCGTCACCGGACTCTCTTCAAAACCGCGGATGGCAGACTCGGGCTCGCCGACAAAGCGATACGAGTAGGAGACCTGGTCACGCTTATATGGGGGCTAGACGTGCCAGTGATCCTGCGAGAACGAGACAATGGTGGTTTCGAATATCTCGGAGAAGCATACGTAAACGGAATCATGTATGGGGAATATCTTGATACCACACCTCCCGAGAGGGACTTTGACCTTTATTAAGTTTGCTCAAACAAGGCTGAAAGAGTCACATATTGAGAGGTACTGACTACAGTGCAATGCAAGTAAACGCAAACATTTGCTCTATAATTCTGTTGTCCTTTTGCTACTTGCCAAGTGCCTTAACAATATCCCCAGTTCTGTCCGTAATTATGACGTCCAGGTTAGCATCTGATTGTATCTATACGTAGCTAGTTAGTTATCTCTCTCCTACCAAGACACGCAGTTTAGCCCAATACTCAAATCCATAACAAAAGAACAGAGAAGGAGTTCAGCACCTTTACACAACGTGTATCGTCCCCCCACGAGGCACAAACCAGCCCCGAACTCTTCACAAAACCAGCCAGCATCGGGGACGCCACAAGCGGCTGTGAGCGCACTACGACACCCTCGAGGTTCCATTTCTTCGCAAACTACGCGGCCTCTTGAAACGACGTGGCGCGGATGTCCCGTGTCGGGATATAGCCAGACTCGGTGAGAAACAGCACGGGATATATCTGCTGTTTCGTCGAGAGCAGAATGCAGAGCTCCGGGCTGAAGGAGGAGAAGAAGATTGGCCTGCTCCCGCTTACCTGCTCGTGAGTGATGGTGTACACTGGTGCGTCTATTCCGATTTCACTGACCAAGAAATCGTGGTATACCACTGGGGTCAAGTCTCTTGTTACCTGTACATCTACTCGTTGTAAGAACCAAGATGTAATCTCAAATGAGTGGTTACAATAATTACGACCTACCAAACTAGAAGCATTATTAGCAAAAACACTAATAAGAAGCAGAGGAAACTTCAATACCTCAAGGATATCAGCCCCTAGATCAAGAGCCGCAAAGAATGACTGTTCAAGTTAGTGAAAATCGAGGAAACACAAAATTGTCCAACGGACCTAAGGACTCTACGTACATCCATGGTGTTCTCGCCCAACTGCAAACGATCTGTTTTTGCATTGTTCTGGCCAAGACCTGGGATTTATTAGTACCTGGACGTCGGACCTAATAATCCAAGCCAGATGACTTACCGCGGTGACCTGCAACTAAGGGCGAGCCATCCCGTCGTAATTCCACCCTGGACGGCGTTGGCGGCAGCCCATCGAATACGAAAGGCTTCGATATCACGAAGGTGAAAGTGAGACTCCCAATATACTTGCTGCCCAAAACATCTGAAGAGACCAGAGAGACAGTGTGATCCCTCTCAAGACTTTCCAAAGACGGACCTAATCCCCGACGAAGGTCTTTAAGGGAGACTACAGCTGAGCCAATGTGCGATTGCTCTTGCAAGGGTTGATTGCTCCCGAGTACAGAGCAATGAACTCTGAATAACAGTTTCGCGGCATTGGGATCTTCCGCAGTGAAGTAGAACGG
The DNA here is from genome assembly GCA_022495205.1 of Hypoxylon sp. FL1150. Lineage (NCBI taxonomy): Eukaryota > Fungi > Ascomycota > Sordariomycetes > Xylariales > Hypoxylaceae > Hypoxylon > Hypoxylon sp. FL1150. Next base: position 397,695 of record MU376163.1, read on the forward strand.
ATCGTTGAGAAGATCTTCGAGAACTGGGAATGAGACGGAATATTGTCTGGGTGCTTCGCAATCGATGGTGGATATCTCCAGCGTCAGACTGCTATCCGGGACACACAGAGGAGCGACCATCCGGCGGAAAGGATCGATATGGAGAATCAAGGGCTCCTTCTCCATATCGAAGTGACCGAGATTCATAAAAATATGGCTGTGGTTTCCTTTCTGCCCGTCGAGTTCAACGGCTCGAGAGGCGTAGTTTTGGCTCTTAGAATGGCGGGAGGATATGTTAGTGCGCTGCCCATGTTCCGTTAACCTCGAGGCCAGGGAGACTTCATATCCTCTCCCATGGTCCTGCAGCGTTTTGACTAGGTCGGGTGTACCTTTGAACGCGGCATGGTCAACAGCTGTCCAACCATTGCAGTCGCGAACCCCAACGTCACATCTCGGATGAGATAATAAAACTTTTACCACATCTATATGTCCATAGATCGAGGCTATCATTAGCGGCGTTCTACCGTTCAATGGCTCCCCGACATTAACGTTGGTGATGAGGGCTGATAACTTTTCGACGATTGATGCTTGGCCGTACTGAGATGCCAGATATAGCAGTTGGTGTACCTTCGAGTGTGAAGTAATGAGTCGAGGTTCGTATTCGATAAGGATATCTGTCATGTCTGCGCGTTGTGAGCGTATAGCCAAGGACACCAGATCGTAGAGCATTTCCTTCCCAAACTGATCCCCACTAGTTGGTACCCTGAGCCAACCCAGGAATAGCTTGACGATTTCGATATGTCCTTGGGTGATAGCAATCGATAGCGGTGTCTCCCCCAGGTTGTCAGGAATGAGGAAAATGGGTACACTGTCTTTTGTCGTAAAGTGTCGTACTGAATTCAGGCGTTCGGTCATCTCCTTGCATACAGCAGCCATGCCATGCTGAGCTGCGTAATGCAGAGCAAGGCGACCGAGGGAGTCTGAGAACAGCAAAACGTTCGACCATTGTACTGGCGGCAAGTTATCGAGAACTAGCCGAGCACCCCGATGGGCATCCTGGTCCATAAGGTCGTGGTGACTGAGTCGAGCAGCATGTAGCATACCAACGCGTAGTGGATTGAGAGAAGCATGACGATTGAAATCGAAGTTGGCGCCGAGTCTGGATATCAGGAGCGGGAGGCATTTTGATGATGAGCAAAGAATACCAATCTTCGTTAGAACAAGCATGGCTAATTGGCTGCTAGGATCGGCCCCTTGGAGGGCTTCACTCTGGAGGCACCGCTCTAACTGAATGGTGGAGTCATCCCGTAAAGCTACTAGAGCTTCCTCCAAGGTCTCTGGATCTCCATCAAAACGCAGGTTCGACAATAGCAAGGAAGTGTTTCCCTTGTTGGGGGAATTGGGCCGGTGGAGATCTCGTAAGATGGTGTTGATGCCCTGAAGATTCTTTGCCCACTGAGCAGTCGCCGTTTGGAGGATATCTCTAAGACTTTCCACCACGTAGAATAGCCGAGAAGTTCTAGCACTGATCCGTGATATAGCTTGTTGTGTGACACTAATATAGTCACCCAAATACGTAAGGAGGGAGCAGATTTCAGCCAGTGCAGCTGTAATATCGTCTTTCTCGCATGCTGGTATAGAACCGAGAGATTCTTGCTGCCACGAATCTAGCGTCACACCGTATTCATCATTTAAGATAGATAGTTGCTGCGCAACAACATCGTAAGTACTGTCGAGAAACCTCTTTACTGCCAGGGAATCACAGGACAGGGCTTCCTTGAGTGCTGCAAATATTATGTAAACAGGGGATGGACATCGCTATTGAGGTGCACTGGTAAGCACAAGGTAGGGGGAAACCTACCATCATATCTCGCCGCCTTTGCAAGGAATTTCCACCTGTCATAGTTGACGTGGGAGCATGCACATTTGGGAAGCTGGCGCGCGGGAAAATTTCTCCCAAACCTCATGGTTTGAATCTTCTCTGCTATGTAGGATCTCGAGAGCTAATTCACCTTGCGGAGTTAGCGCGGGAGTCTACAAATTACATAAAATAAGTCTCATCGACTCTTGGACTTCTACAGTGAGTGTGCCTGTGTTACAAACCTACCTAGGAAGACAGGCGGGACAAAAAATGAACAATGAAATCAATTCACTATGATGGCACGTTGCTTAGCATAACATAGAGAGTTGAACAAGATCCACCGAGCAATCAATTCATCCAAGGCCAGTCTCATTCTAATTCTCAGCAAGAAGACCTGGTGAGCATGACTTTTCTCATCGTCTTCCCGGACCTCCATCCAGCATGACTAAGGTGCAATGTCTCACCGGCAGCATTCTCACATGCCTATCGGAGTGACAAAGGCACAGTAGCATGGCAAAAAGGGTCCAAAACCGGAACATACAACTACAGCTGGCTGGTATGCGACTCAATTTATCCCATCTCGTTGAGGCGCAATCCCCTCCGACCCCATCCATTCTAATAGTACGCCTCCTACATTCCTCCGCGTTGAAGAGAAAATGCTTGACATAGTAGCAAGCAACTATGGTACCGAGCCGCCGAGCTCTATCATCCGCCGGCGCCCAAGCAACAGTCCGAAACGAGACTCATTACAACAAGTTCAATCGGTGGCGGTACAGGTAACTGCCAGGACCTCTTATAACAATGGCCACTGCCACTGTGCTTGCCACTCTACTAGGAGGACTAACACACCAGGCGGTCTCTTCAATCGAATTGTTGGCCAGCTCTTTGTGGGCTATAGCGGCCTTTCGGTCCTGAGTCCATCTTGCAATATTTCGTCATGTGAGGCTGCACAAAATCCTGAGATCATAGCCGAGTATTGGTTTCCTATCGGATTATTCTGGTCGATGATTGTTCAGTTCAATCTATCGTATTAAGTAAACGTCGGCCCCCAGTTTGGGCTCGAAACCCTGCGCCGTGTTCCCGACTCGGCAACCTGTGTCAATCATGCAATCAGAGGGAACATTGAAGGCCTGAAGGGTCTCTTCAAGAGAGGCGCAGCATCGCCTCGTGATATTAGTGATACGCAAGGTTATTCTCTACTCCGGGTAAGTAATCATAACCTCTCCTCGGTGCTTCGGCACTACTATTGTGCTCCCTCTTGATTTCATATGCGTCGAAATCGATCTAACCTGTACGCAGTGGGCTTTATACGCAAATCAGTTCGAAACCGTGCGATTCCTCACCCTGCAAGGCGCCGATCCTGACTATAGGTATCAATCATCTCGAAATAAGCGTTCATTTACCCTGGGCGCACCAGTATCACGTTACGTACAAACACTAACTAACAAGCACAGGCCAAAGGCGATGACCGATTTGAGTCCTCGCACCAAGGCGAACGACCTTCTCTTGCAAGGCGTCGGTAGAGCAGTAGAAGAGGCTCTGATATCCCTGAGTGGCGGGAGTGACTGGGCAGACGAGCAAGAATTCACGACGCTGCATAAAATCGTTACCGGACTATCAGCTAGAGATCTAGAGGCAGAGCTCCAGGAGCATCCGGAAGATATCGACAAACGAGATGGTCTAGGCCGAAGCCCCATATCCTGGGCGGCAGCTCGTGGTAACGAAAAAGACGTCATGCTGCTCCTGTCGTACGGGGCCGACCCGAACATTCTCGACGTCCAACTCTCGGGCCCGGTGACCTACTCCGCGGACCGCAGCCATGCCGTGTGCACACGCCTGCTGCTAGATGCCCGTGCCCGAACTGACCCTGTTCTTCCACCCGGAGTCCAGATAGGCACCCCGCTCAACTGTGCGGCACGCAACGCGGACGACCCAGCCGTGATCGAGCTTCTCCTCCAATATGGCGCGAATCCCGATGCGACGGGCGTGGATCGTCGCACCCCACTCATTCATGCCGCCCGTAAGAACAGGGCAGATTTTGCCCATATCATGCTGGAGTACGGTGCGGACATCAACGCCGTCGCTAGCGATGGCCAGACACCGTTGACTACAGCTATCGTACATAACAGCCACGACGTATTGACGATGCTTCTGGATCGATGGGCAGAATACAGCGCCTGTCCACACCTCGGTGTGCCCAACCTTCTACGTGTCATGGTCCAGTACGCAGATCCCCAAACAATCGACATGATGAACCGGACGGACCATTTCCGCCTCAAGTACGACAGCAAATACAGTGAGGACGACTTCGAGGAGATTATCAGAACGCGTCATGATGTCAATGAAAAGTTGCTAGCGGCATTCAACGACTTTCTAGACACGGTACGGCTGACGCACGTTGCGGAAGTGCAGGGCCATAGAAAGTGGTTTGCGAAGACGGAGTGCCGGGATGTCGAGAAGGGAAACATTGTGGATGATTCCGATAATAGTGACGAGTATCTTGACACTGCGGAGTAAGGCTTGGGTACTAAGACCTGCGAATAGATGTGGATGGGCCAGCAGGAAGTAAGGGGTTATCAGGGCTATCAGGTCATCATGAACTGTTATTCTTGATAGCTTTATACATGAATGAAATTCCCGACCTCATCTCATACTCAGCGTTGCGCGCGAAGGACCTGCCACTGCCGACAGCACGGGGTCTCGGTTGTTCCTTGGGTTATGAAACGTGAGGCGGCGCCCGCGAGGGCATGTAGCCCTTGAATTTGGTATATCATGACCTTTTATGCACATTACACCTGATGTTCCCAAGCTCAGCTCAACTCTTTCGTATCGCGGAACCTATGGCCCGCAAACGCCTCCGGGAGCGCGCCGCCCGAGAGCTTCGCGTTCTCGGCGAACTCTCTGATCTCCCTCTCCTCCTCGTCCGACAGCGCGATATCCAGCGCTGCCCAGTTCTGCTCGAGGTACTTGACGCGCCGCGTGCCGGGGATGGGAAAGACGTCGTCCCCCTGCTTGAGCAGCCACGCGAGCGCCAGCTGCGCCACGGTGCACCCCTTCCGGTCGGACAGGGCGCGGAACTCGGCGACGGTGCGCATGTTGCGGTCGCGGTTCTCGGGCAGGAACTGCGGCAGCCGCTTGGGCCGCACGTCCTTGTCGTCGGACGCCAGCTCGCCCTTGCTAAAGTCCGTCGTCAGGATGCCGCGGCCCAGGGGCGTCGCGACGACCAGCGCGACGCCGAGCTCCCGGCACGCCGCCAGCAGGTCGCTGCCCGCGGGGCCCTCGACTTCGCGGTCGAAGACCGAGTACGCGGTCTGCACCGCGGCGACGGGGGCGATCTTGACGGCGCGCCGGAGCGTCGCCGACGACACCATGGACAGCCCGATGTGCTTGATCTTGCCCTCGCTAAAACATGGAGAAAAAGAATGATAATTAGTTCAGTTTCCGCGTTGGCGAGTGAGTCCGTCGGGTTAACCGGGGGCTAGTTCAGGTACTTACTCTTGCAGCTCTTTCAGGCCGCGCATGGTCTCCTCGATAGGGGTCTCCGGGTTGACGGCGTGGATGTAGTCTACGGGGGTCCCATGCATATCAGAACTATTCCTTCTTCTCGAAACGAGATAAAAAGCAGAAGGGAAGAAGTGAAGCTCACAAAGATCGATAACGTCAACACCCAGAGCCTTCAGGTTCGCGTCGCAGGACTTCTTCGTGTACTCGTACGAGCTATCGACGGCCAGGGTCTTCCTCGTCTTGTCCGAGTACCCGTACTTGGTAGCGAGAAAGATCTGGTCTCGCTTCCCGGTCCGCTTGAACCACTTGTTCAGGAGTTCCTCGTTGTCTCCATAGTGGCTTCGTAATGGGTTAGCATATTACGTAGACCCCTTTAGGAAGAAATGAGGAACCTACTCGGAGGTATCCCAGAAGGTCTCTCCTAACTCGACGGCGCGGTCCAGGAGCTTGAATCGTTCCTCGTCACTAGGGATCTCTCCGTAGGTACTAGACATGCCCATGAGGCCGAATCCAAGGCGCGGCACGAGGGGGCCGTTCTTGCCCAGGGGCTTGAGGATAGACTTGGCAGACATGCTGGTGTCGAAGTGTTTATGAGCGAGAATGCTAGGGGTAAGTAACAGAGAGAGAACACCTAGAATATTCCGATGGTCTTTGGCTCTGAAGATATAAGATATGAGACTGAAGACGGGAGAAGCCTGGATTTATATGTCCCTCAACCCTTAACTCTTAACTCGTAGCCGTAGCCGCTTGAGACCGGCTCCGCCTCAAGCGGGCACATACGAACCGGTTACCTGTAGCACCCATCTCCAACTCTACCTACTGTGGTCTCATGCATCCTATCTCCGCTCATTAAAGTCCGTAAACCAGCCAGCCTTGAAAGGCTTTAAGGCGATCGTCCGATTCTACAAGAGACGGCACACGGCGGATCAGGGGTAGGATTCGACCTCGCCCGCTTCAACCAATCAACATACAGAGTTTCCGAGCAGACCAATTAGTCACAGGCGTCCAATGGGACGACGCGCGGTGGAACTATGCTAGGCACAGCAGCCGGTCACTTAGGTCAGCCCCCTTACGACGCTAAGGGGGCACGCTTCTGAAGTAATATACATACCGGTGAGTCATACGGGGGGTATGTGTATAGCTAAGAAGTGCAGCTACCATGCAACCCCCTTTTCTTCAACACCTTCAAAACGAATCACAAGAGAACGAGAAATACTCAAATCAGAGGTAGGTAAATCAAATAACCGATAATTCAGATAAGCTATAAAGAACCCATGCATACGGAATACCATGCTTTCATAAACTTTCGACCGTATGTGTCGAATCCATAGGAGGTAGAGTCCGATCTCCACCGCCCAATACCGCAGATAAGAAATGAAGAGGCACGATATATATGCCTCAGGCTTCCCCATGTCCACGGAAGCTCATTGACCCAGATGTTCGGGTCGTGGTGAATAAAATGAGAAAGAAAACGCCAGTCCATACCGAGCCCAGTCCCAAATACAATCACAACCACCCAGCCGGAGAGATTCACACCAACTCGGGGGAAATGGTAGCGTTTGAATGAGCGCCTGTCTCTGCAGAGAAGCTCCCCCGAGCGGATGAAAAGGCCGGAGACTTCATGGTTGGCGCGTAATAGTCTGTGTATAATGATCGGAATGAGGAGAATGCGAAGCCCGCAACCTCGCCTTTCAGAACTTTAGTAAGATATAACATGTCCAGTCGCATCGAGGCGAACTCACCAAAAGTAAGGAGGGCTATGTTCCTCGATGCAGAAGGAGGAAGCCCATATGAACCGAGGACAAGCGATGCCGCTGGTCCCCAAATGTATGGCCACCAAGATGATGTAGATGATTGCTTGAAAAATGATTTGCCGACGTAGTTTGCCGAGGCAGCTGTATCCTCCAAAGTGTCTCGGATTTCGTTCGTGATGTTTCGTGCTTGATGTAAAACATCAGTGTGGTCGTTAAACTCCGTTGTTAGATTTTCGACGAAATAAACGAGTCGTTGCATGCCCTGGGTGCGATGTCAGAATAAGTGCTTATGAATAAGTCCACATTACTCGCCTTTTCTAAGTTCTCCTGTCTGAATTCAAGGTCGGCTGCTCGAAGACGGGAAATCTCCTGGGAAATCATTAGCCAATTTCATGTTTAGTACGTCGTAATAACATAGCATACCACTTGGTTTTGCAGATGAGCAGCAGATTGAGTAACTGCCACAACTGCTCCCATAGCCGTGTCCACTGCCGAATTTGCGCGCTCATTTACAAGTTGAAGCGACTGCTCGTATGCAGATGCCATTCCCGCTTGGCTTTCGACGACGCTTGCGAAAGTAATCTCAAGCATTTTCTGGAGATTTACTGCATTTTCCGCCCCCGAGTTGACCGCATCCGTAGTCTCCTAAAATCAGGTTAGCAACCTTGCATCATTCTATCTCCAGTCAACGTCGAATTATTACCTTCATTGTCTGAGCAAGTCGACTGAGGAAGAAATCTTCCATCGATTTCAGACCCTCGTTCAACTGGTCGACCTTTGGTGCAAGGTCGTCCAATTTGCTCCCAGTTTGTTGGGCGCGCAAGTCCAAGTTATCCATGCGCTGCTCAAAACCCTTGTCGGCGCCCTCGGAGAATTTGCTCATGATCTTCGTGACGCGCTGAAAGAGGAGAATTTGCTGATCTGGAAAATGTAAGCGATTGAGCCAAGTCTTTAGGGAGCGCGCATACCCTTCTCATTGTCTGCCCTAGCGGCCTCGCAGAACCTCAAAGCTTTATGGCGATAGCTGACCCAAGTGTTCTAGGCCGAGTCAGATTCACCTAAGCCTTGCAGGCAACCGTCGATTTCTGCCGAAGAGACGTGTAGATGGCCCCAATTCTCGAGGGAGAGTTGGCTCAGGACAGATTCGCGGAAATTGTCGCACTCTCTTGGGATCTGAAAGCTGCCCCTCTCCAGGTCGCAGATGGCCAGGCTTGCCGCGTAAGAGTCGACAAAATCTCTGATTTTGCGACCGCTGTCGGTCATGGCAGTGGCGTCATTTTTGCCCTCGAGAAGCTCGCAGTTGTTTACCAATAGTCGGGCTGCTGTTCTGTGGCATAAGGGCTCAGACTCGAGTTCTCGTAGTTCATTCAAAGCCACTTCGTATGGGCTTAGTGATCGTGAATCGGGGCCAAGTTGTTGTAACAAACCACCTCTAAGGTAAGATTCGCTTCTCTTCGCTAAATAGATAGATGGTGATCAGTGAGTAGACAAATGAAGTATTAAGCAGCAGGAAATTCTCACATAGGTTTGCCTTTGACTCACGACGCCATGAGATGCCCTCGACGATGTGAGCTTGGGCAAATAAGAGGATGGTGATGACCTTTGCCCAATCCATGGTGCCCTGTTGATGTCTCTCCATGTCTACTCTCGGTTACATCCAGGAGCATAACGAAGGGGGGAAAGGTGCAGTGCAAGAGTTGGACAGAAGACAGAAGGGAACGCGACCTGGCTCAAATATTGTTAGAGGGAGAAGAGCGGCAGCTGTCCTTGACCTGCTCAAAGGTACAAGTGGGGATATCAGAACTGACAACCAGGGAAGTCACGACGGGCTATAGCGCAACACCTTGTCATAATTCAAGACGTCGGATGATAATATGGGCACTCTTTTACATTCAAGGAGCACTCACAAGACACAGAGAGCAAAAAGAGGCTTTCTCTAACATTGACATTCCTAATTTTTACCCCATTAGGCTGGATAGGTTTTCATCCGATGTACGAAAACTTAGGAGAATGGCAGGAGCGACTTCAAGTTTAAAGGGTGGGGATAGGGGATAGGTTGGTACATAATCCCGTAATTGCATATCGCTGTCTGCCCTCCCAGCATTATCGGAGTCCACGTGATTCATGCCCCAATCTTTTTTCTTGCATTGCCAAGCATCGCGACTCGAGCTCTCAACAGCTACAGGCCCTGGGATCTCGAATTCTGCAGTCGATTGGATTTCGCCATAGAAATTCCCAGATCCTCACGATGCTGGCATCTAGCAGGGGTAAAGTGCTCGAGCGAGCCGTGTCGAGCAGCGCCGCCGTCACCCTCCCAGCTTTCCTCGTGCCGGCCTTCCAAACCGCACCGCCCCGACGCCAGTTCTCGAGCACGCCGTACCGACCCTCCAAGCTCGGCCGGACCCCGATATCGATCCCTCCAGGTGTCGAGCTGAAAATTGGCGAGCCTAGGGTCAAGAAGGATCCTACCACGTACCTGAGAATACCGAAGAGGACCGTCACTGTCTCCGGCCCGCTTGGGAAGCTCGATTTGGAAATTCCTCCGTTTCTTACTGTCAACCATGACGAAGCGGCGAGGAGGGCGGTTCTCACCATTGAGGACAGAAGTATCAAGCAGCAGATGGAGATGTGGGGTAAGCGCAATCAACCCAAGTACCACCATAGCGGCGCACATTCATCGAGCTTGGATTGACCTAGGTTGAATTTAGGAACTACATGGGCGTACATAAACCGACATATCCTCGGCGTATCGGAAGGGCACACGGCCATCTTGCGATTGGTGGGCGTAGGTTACAGGGCGACGGTCGAAGAACGACCGAAAAAGGCGCAATACCCGGGGCAGAAGTTCGTATGCCTAAAGCTCGGCTTCACGCATCCCGTAGAAGAGCCGGTGCCCTTCGGCATGAAGGCCAGCACGCCTCAGCCGACGAGAATTCTGCTAGAGGGCATCAATAAGGAGGAGGTCATGTCGTTCGCGGCGCAGATACGCAGGTGGAGAAGGCCGGAGCCGTACAAGGGCAAGGGCATATTCGTCAACGACGAGACCATCAAGCTCAAGCAGAAGAAGATCAAATAGACGATCTACGCGATTGGAATTGTTATTCCATTTTCTTGCCCAACCTGTATCTATGTACTTCACGACGGCAGATACCCGATCAAGAGAAAAATATTGTACTTTGTTATGTATCCTCTACCTTAGATATATGATGTACAAATGTTCACTTCTTCGAGAGCACTTCCTGCACCACCTTCAGAACCTGCGGGTGGGCGGCGGCAGGCGCGGCGACGACGCCCTTGTTGTCCGCCAGCGTCCGTCCGATGCCGAAGTTCAGTCGCTTGCCGTGGATATCCGTGACGGCGCCGCCGGCTTCCCGGACGATCAGGTCGCCAGCCGCGTGGTCCCAGATCTTCTCCTGGTAGGTAGCGCTGACGGGCAGCCGCAAGTAGATATCGCCCGCCCCCCGCGCGATAGAAGCGTACTTGGCCTGCGAGTCCATCCGCACGCTCGGGTTTGTGATTCCCAGCCGCTTTGCGATTTCCGCTTGGTCGCCGTGCGACGAGTGGCCCGCCTCCACGCTCTCGCAGAACGTCGCGGCGGCGATTTCGGTGATCGCCCTCATGGAGATGCTCTTCCCCGCAGCCAGAGCACCGGTGGTCAGCGGGCGGCTGGTGGCGCCCTGGCCTAGCACGCCGGAGAACAGGACGCCCCGGCCCTCGTCCGTCTGCCCGGACTCCATGCTGCCCGTCAGCGGAGCGGCGTCGTCGATGGGCAGGTTCGGGCAGCCCAGCACGCCGACCTTGACGTCCCCGTCCACCATCAGGGCCAGGCACACGGCGTACTGGCCGCCGCGCAGGAAGCCCTTGGTGCCGTCGATGGGGTCGATAGCCCATACGCGGCCGTGGGCACCGCCCTTGCTATTGCCGCGGTCGATCAGCTCCAGCATGGCGTCCTCGTCCGCGACGGCGCCGCCGAGCACGGACTCCTCGGCGGCGGGGTCGGAGAGCCGGGTGGTCCTGACAAGATCCCAGATGGTGCGGCGCAGGGCGGCGTCCTGCCGCAGCTGAGCGGCCTCCTCCTCGGCGACGATCTGGTCGTCGGGGAAGTTGGCTTTGAGGGCGGCGATGATGAGGGCCTGGGCGCCGAAGTCGCCGATGGTGACGGGCGACTTGTCGTCCTTGGACACGGTGCCCTTGGCCTTCTCGTGGAAGACGCGCTTGGTCAGGATGGCGGCGCGCTGGACGGCCAGCTGCGCCACCTGCAGCTCCTTGGCGTATGACGACATGCTGCTGTTGTTGGCGTGGTGGAACGGGCGGATGGCGGGTGGTGATAGGTGAGAGGCCAGCGAGGTAAGGCGGGGCAGGGCTCGAGACAGAAATGCGGCCAGGGTCACGATGAGGAGGGTTGATACGAGCAGAAATTTAGTAGAAATTGCCCTTTTATCGCCTTGTTTAGTCCTCATGCAAGCCCTATCTTGAGTTGGTGAGTTGGGAGTAGGTTATCCACATTCGAGTAGAAGAAAACGGGGTAAGTAGAATTCGTTGTATAGACGTTACGTACATGTATCGAGAAATCGTGGGGCCTTGAGATTTCTAGGTACTAGGTATTTCTCCTCCGAATCCAGACCGAAATCAGACGGCAGTCAAACCGGAAACTAGCCGCGCTAATATCGAGCTCCGAGACATTTTGCCATATCTGTAACGGCCGTGGCCAGCGGCTCGATGCAGGCGTTTGTGTTATGCCGATAGCCTCAACTCTACAAAGGGTACTGACTACTACAGTATACAGTACGAAGAACTCACTTACTCGCACTATCTTTATCATATCAGTCTTCTTACTATTGTAATTGATTAATTCTAATTATTCTTGCTATTTTAATCTAATCAGGTAGGTGGCAGAACCTAGGGTCTAAAGCTGCTGTAACTCTATAAAGGCCACTATAGCCCATCGGAGCCCACGCACTGTCATTAGTACTTCTGACCCTGAGCTTCGTACAGCCCTGGAACTACGAATTTACAGGGGCAGCTCCAGCTGGGTGGCACTCGGGCGCCTAAGCGCCGGTCCGTCGCCCCTCCGACGGCCGTGTAGCTTAGCTTTAGGTAGGTACCTTATGTACTTAGGTAGGTAACCTTTGGTGTGACTGGAATCGCAGCAAAGAAAACAATGGGTTGCTTTGAGCTTCATGTACGCATCCTACTCGAATCAACATGTGCGTCAATGAGCTGAAACAGCGACATCCCATGTTTTAATCTGATTTTTATGATTTGTATGACTACAAGGATATTCACAATAACTGCGAACCAACTAATTCATCCACACACTTTGCTTAGGTAGTCGGACGATACTCACAAAGGGACGAGGTGGGAGCAGGGTCAATGGTCAATGCCTTACAAGCTTGCCGACACTTTAACTTTGCAAGCCTCCAACCTTTCAAATACCACCCTACCTACCTCCTAATAGAAACCCCGGCACCTCATTGAATCGCCCATAATGCCTACCATGAATGCAACAAAGAGAAAGTTCAATGCTTTACTGCAGGGAATCGGCGCAAAGCCAACAACTCCATCTCCAATACCGGACGGACAAAGTAACGACTCCCATCTATCGTTGAATCGACCATCGACCCCGAACTCAATACAGACCCCCGACGGCATATCGACACCAAGCAAAGCCATGACTCCCTCAGGCTTACCCTCTACTCCAAGCGATCTATTGAGTAAGCGCCGGCGCGTAGGCGTCCTAGAATCTACACCAGGGAATCCGAAGACGCCAGGAACTACCATCACGAATGTAGTCCTTAAGAAATGGACGCCAAACGGTAATGCCACTCCGAGCAAGAAATCGAATACCGAACCGCCCAAATATTGTCCTGGCGACCGCGACGAGCTAATCCGACGGCTGGGAACATATCAAGAGTTGACCGAATGGACGCCGAAGCCCGACAAGGTGAACGAGATTGAATGGGCGAGGAGAGGGTGGGTTTGTCAGGGAAAAGAGCGCGTACAATGCACACTATGCCACAAGGAATTAGTGGTGAAGACGAACAAGAGAGAGGTTGACGGCAAGGAAGTCCCGGTCGCAGTTGGTTCCGACATTGAGGAAGCTCTAGTAAAGAGGTTTGTCGAACTAATCATCGATGCGCACCAAGAGGATTGCTTGTGGAGAAAACGCGGGTGTGATGGTAAGAACAATATAACCTCACTACGTGCGGTAGACATTTCACATACTGACTAGCTATTCGATAGATTCGTTGCTGAGGCTGCCCCTAGCAAGTCCTCCGGCAGCGCTCGCATCTCTACGTCAACGATACGATGACCTCTGTGCGCGACAATCATTCCTCCCATACCTCTTTAACCTCCGTCTTCCTGCGAACCTGGACCTGAAGGCTACGAAATCGCAACTGGCGCCGACATTCTTTACCGAACCGCCTCCGCCAAGTACGAACCCAACATCCGCGAATGACGTAGCTCTTGCGCTCGCCCTGACCGGATGGCAGGGTCTTACCAACCCACGTGTCGGCACAGTACCAAACTCGGCAACTTGTGCTACCTGCTTGCGACGTTTGGGCTTATGGATGTTCAAGAGCAAGGAAGTAGACGGAGAGACGGGACAAATCCTCGTTCCGGCACCCATGGATTACCTTGATCCCGTACGTGAGCATCGGTTTTTCTGCCCTTGGCGGAATGCAGCGGTCCAGCACAATCCCGGTGCTAGGACCACCGATAACAAGACTGCTTGGGAAGTGCTCGCTCAGACGATCAAGAACCACGCCTACCTTCGTGCACAGTCGGAAAAGAGCAATCTACGCCACGTTCTCCATCGTCCTGCAGCGTCGGTCCCTGTAACACCATCGAAGGGAGTACAGGCGGAAGCAGATGGGCGTTCGCCTTTGCTAGGCCCAGACACAGTAGGTGACGAGGATGAAGACACCAGCGCTAGAGACGTAAAGGACAAGGAAAGATGGGCGCGGCTGAGAAGAGTCAAGAGTCTCTTTGATACGAAGAACGGGAGGAAATTGCGACGTACGCCGAGTCGACCGGGTACTGCTACGAGCCGCCCTCCTACTGCCCATTCGAGGCAGCAAAGCGTACCACGCGAAACACCTGTAAAGAAATGAGAAGACACATCATAACTGTTGAAGGTGTGCCAGGGCTGAATTAGCAACTAATAGCAAGATACCCAATGTACTTTTACATTTTCTGTCACCTGTACGATTACTCTGTTGTGATACGGTACAAGCTCGGAACTACGATGGCGTCCTACCTTGGCGATCACAAAATCATTTCCACCAGTCTGTTGTAACTCGGAGGCTGAAGTTGATATTCTCGTATTGCCTCAGTATGGACTTAGTTTCATTTCCAATGTCTTTGTTTCTAGAACATTTCCACGCCAAAGTGAAGATGATAAGTGATAGATCTATGGGACAAGGTGGCTTGGTCAGATTATTAGTAACCATCGAGTTTATCCAGGGGCAAATCTTAAAACAGCCACAACCTTGAGATGACTCTTCATACTAACCTACCTATATGTAATCAGTAATGCTATTCCATACCGGGACATGACAAACTCATTCCAAGAAAATAAGGCCTGGCACATGCTAAGAATTATCACTTTAGCCAAACAGATTCAAGGGGTATATATTATGGGGCAAGCAAGGATGCTAAGGAACAAGGCGTGCCGATTTCTCTGCGGGCCAGTCGTCAAAATAACGTAACATTTTCAAAGACGCCTCCCGATATAATCCTACTCTACTATGTACGCACAAATATCGCAGCCTATCGCCGCTACCACCAACAACTTTGCGGCTACGGGAAAGAAGGCCCTAATGCATGTCGACGGGCCACATGTCCTGACGTCTCTTGCCGTCCTACCAACAGGGTCATGCCTCATCACGTCTGCAGCGGTGCAGCAGGCACTCTCTTGCGTCTTTTGTGCGTGGAAAAAAGGCTACCTGGGATTTAGTCCGTGTTCGGCAAGCCTTTCGTGATGCTCCAGTCACATCGTCCGCTTTCAAGACGGGAGCCGCCTCGGCGGTCTGTTCCTGGTGGCGACGAATCGTGGCGACGAATCCTCCTTAGCTTAACAACTCCACTCCTGTCCTAAGCATTTCTTGGTTAGATCACAAGCCCCCTGGTGCCGTGCTGTCACGTTCAGAAAGGGGGATCTCGACTTGTTATGTCATATTGATATCCCGTCCCTTTGCCCATTGCGACCTCTCAGATGGACCACCCATGGCCGTGCGTTCAAACAGAGCTGTGCGGCAAAGGACCCGGGAACGGACCGGGGCAACGCACCTCATCACCGGGATTTGAGATGCCTTTTTTTGCTTAGACCGGAGTGACCTATCAGCCCCCTGGCAAATTGCGGGAGGGAACCGCTGCGTGGTTTGTGCGTGAGACTCTGCTTGATGAAAATAGTAGATAATATTTCCCACCTAAGGTACAGTACTTATGAGTAAGTGAATCAGTTAAGAAGTTCCAGAAACATCTTGTATTTTCTTTTCCTCATGCTTTCTCACTCTAGTTTCTATTGATTGCTATGAGCAATACAGGGCCTTTCTTCATTGTGTTTCGTATACAAGTCACCGACTCCAGCTGTGGTGTGGAGGCTTGCTATTTTCTCTTCCCGCCTTTTCAACTTCCCGTTCGCCTTGCTCCGATATAGTCGACTATTTTGCGTATTGAGGAACGGGTATCTTTCTTAGTGGCCTCTTCCAAATTGTAACACACCGTTTCCCGTAGAGTTGGGACTTAACTACGGATATTCATCACTGGCACTTACATAGAGGACCCCCCTTCAGGCTGAATTACACCATTTACGCGTGCCGCCGTCCGCACTTCCTATAACGGATCCCATATTTTTATTAATCTACTAAGGCATCTGCACGCGACGTCTATCATACAAACATCCTTGTCCTTTCTGTACGTCTCCGTCTTGCTAGAGTCAGCAGGAGACCAGCGAGGGATCAGCGCAGTATACTACATGCGCAGGGCCGCACTTCTTCTGGACACCTAATATCTTCCGACGGCAGACCGCACCAAACTAATAACCCCAGAAAATGGCGTCGTCGCAGCGGGTCATTACCAGCTACTTCCTGCTGGGCAATCTGCACTGTCCCACGTGCGTGTCGTCCATAAAGGATGCCCTGCAGCCCGTCCCCGGCGTCGCCTGGGTGTCGCCCAACCTCGTTACCTCCTGGGTCGCCGTCGAGCACGACCCCGACGTCCCCGCGGCCGAGATGGCAGCCAAGCTCGAGTCCGCCGGCTTCGAGGTCTCTAGCATAGCCTCCAAGAACGACGAGCTGACCCCCGCGAGCCTGCTGCTGCTGGAGCCCGTCGTGAACCTGCAGGGGTCGGGGCCGAGCGTAGAGTCGGGCGGCGTCCTGGATTACATCGCGCGCCTGCCCGGCAAGCTCACGCAGCTGCAGACGTCCGTCGCCAGGCCGGACAAGCAGCGGAAACACCTCGAGGCCTGCGAGCACTGTCGCAGGACCGGGTCCAGATCGTCGAGACCCAAGGCGTTTAAGCATGCGTCGTGCTCTAGTGAAACATCGAACGCGTACCAAAATCGACTTGGGGACGACAAGATAGAGAGTGAGAAGTCGGCCGGTGGACGAGTTGCCGTGATTGAGGACGATGGAAGACCCCTGTCCCCGAGCAACGCTGAACGAAGATGGAGGGCCTCGATGGTCATCGGCGATCTAGTATGCGCTTCTTGCGAACAGAGCGCCTCCGAGCCCCTGAAGGAGAAAGCGTGGATCACCAAGGTCTCGATAAGCTTCATCACGAAGAGCGGCATCGTCGAGTATATCGGCACCAAGGAAGACGCCAACCAGATCGTCGAGATGATCGAGGATACGGGGAAGGAGGCTAAGCTCATCAAGGTTGAGAGCCTCGACGACGATGAAAACAAGACGAAGCGACAGAGGACTGTCGAGATTCACATCGATGGTTTCTATTGTGATCACTGCGCCGACCGGGTCACGAATAGTCTTGGTGGACTCAGGGGAAGTCTGAAAGTTGTGTCCAAACCCACCCGACAGACACCCATTTTGACAATCAACTATGTTCCTGCGGCACCGCGATTTACCATCCGACGAATCCTCCAGGCGATCCAAGCCACCGACCCGGCGTTCAAAGCATCGATCTACCACCGGCCCACACTAGAAGAGGAATCCAAGCAATTAGATGCACTCCACCAGCGGCAGATGCGTCTCCGAGCCTGGTTTACTTCCGTCGTCGCAATTCCGACCTTCGTCATCGGCGTCATATACATGAGTCTTATGCCCGATCACGACGCGGGAAAGATGTTCCTCATGGAACCTTGGACATCCGGAATCAGCCGAGCACAGATTGCCCTCTGCATCATGGCAACGCCCGTATACATATTCGCGGCGGACATCTTCCATCGGCGCGCCGTGACGGAGATTATAGCGCTGTGGAAGCGCAAGGGGGGACAGGAGAATGACACCAGACTACAGAAAGTGAGGACTTTTCTGCGGCGCTTCTATCGCTTCGGCAGCATGAACATGCTCATGTCGCTGGGTACCACGATCGCGTACGTTTCATCGGTCAGCCAGTTGCTTGTGGCCGCTGTGGATAGGCCTCCCATGGTAAACGACGCGAATTTTTACTTTGACTCGGTTGTCTTCTTGACTTTCTTCCTGCTCTGGGGTAGGGTTATAGAGGCGTACAGTAAATCGAAGACGGGTGATGCGGTGGAGGCTCTGAGCAAGCTACGGCCGACCACCGCCGTACTCGTCGAGGAAACTGAAGACGACAAGGAGTCGGACGACAAGGTCGTCACTACGGATCTACTCGAGTTCGGCGATATCGTTCGCGTTCCACACGGCGGTTCTCCCCCTTGCGATGGCAAGATCACGCGCGGCGGGACCGATTTCGACGAGTCCAGTTTGACGGGAGAGTCCCGTCCGGTCAAGAAAGGACCCGGTGACGACGTCTTCGCGGGTACCGTCAATAAGGGCTCGCCGGTCCTCGTCCAAATCACCGGCGCGAGCGGCCAGTCGATGCTTGACCAGATCGTCAGCATCGTGCGGGAATGCCAAACCAAGCCTTCGCAGATGGAGAACCTAGCAGGCTATCTAACTGCCTACTTCGTCCCCTTCATCACCCTGATCGCTATTATCACGTGGCTGGTCTGGCTATTACTCGGCGTGTCTGGCGCGATCCCAGAACACTACCTCGACGTATCATCAGGGGGCTGGGTTGCCTTCTCACTCCAATTCGCCATCTCCGTCTTCGTCGTCGCCTGCCCCTGCGGTCTCGGCCTCGCCACGCCCACCGCCGTATTCGTCGGCAGCGGGCTCGCCGCCAAGCACGGGCTCCTCGTCAAGGGCGGCGGCGAGGCCTTCGAGAAGGCAAGCCAGATCGACTGCGTCGTCTTCGACAAGACCGGCACCCTGACGGTCGGCGGCGAGCCCAAGATCACCGACTCCACCATCTTTCCCGGGTTCGCAGGCGGCAGCAGCAGAGAACAACGCGACGCCTTCCTCGCCGCCCTGCGCGCCGCCGAGGAGAAGAGCACGCACCCCGTCGCCAAGGCCATCGTCGCCTTCTGCGGCGCCCAGACCAAGGAGCGCGCCGACGTCGACGACGCGTCCGTCCGGGAGATCCCCGGCAAGGGCCTCAGGGCAACCTACGCGGCGGGGGGCCGCCCCTTCGAGATCGCCGTCGGCAGCGAGGCCCTCATGCGCGACCTGGGCGCTGCTATACCCCCCGCCGTCGCCGCCGACCTGCTGACGTGGAAGACGGAGGCCAAGTCGGTCGCGCTCGTCGCCGTCCGGCCTGTCGTCGACGCCGCTGCTGCTGCTGCTGCCCCTGCTGCAAAACCTAGCTTGGCCGCCGCCCTCGCCGTCTCCGACCCCGTGCGCCCCGAGACGCCGGCGGTTATAGCGGCGCTGCGCGCCCGCGGCACCGACGTATGGATGCTGTCGGGCGACAACGCGACGACGGCGAGGGCCGTGGCGCTGCGCGTGGGGATCCCCGAGGGGAACGTTATCGCGGAGGTGCTGCCCGCGCAGAAGCACGAGAAGATCACGTGGCTGCAGGGGACGCTGAAGAAGAAGAAGAAGCGGCGCGGCGGTCGAGGTTGTTGGGGTGGTGTTGTTGTTGTTGGTACTGGTACTGGTGGTAGCGGTACCGGGGAAGAAGAAGAAGAAGAAGAAGAAGAAGAAGAAGAAGAACTAACAGGCAAACGCGCGACCGTCGCCATGGTCGGCGACGGCATCAACGACGCGCCGGCGCTGAGCCAGGCGGACGTCGGGATAGCGATCGGGTCCGGCAGCGACGTGGCGATCTCGTCGTCGGACTTTGTGCTTATCAGCAGTAATCTGGTGTCGCTCGTCACGCTGCTTGATCTGAGCCGGACCGTCTTCCGCCGTATAAAGTTCAACTTCGGCTGGGCGCTCGTGTATAATTTGTTGGCGGTGCCGATCGCCGCGGGGTGTCTGTACCCGGTCGTCGCCGCGGGCCAGCATGTGAGGCTTGCGCCCAGCTGGGCGAGCCTGGCGATGGCGCTGAGTAGTATAAGTGTTGTGCTGAGTAGTTTGGCCCTGCGCAGTCGGATTCCTGGGTTGGGGTTTAGGGTTAGGATGAAGATGCCTGAGGAGGCCATACTCGGGTCTGAAGCCGGGTCCGAGGGGCAGGAGAAGTGAGTTTCGTATTAAGCTACCGATATTGACGTGATGGTAAAAGGTATTTTGGGACGAATTCGAGCGTCTACGGAACGATTGGGATCCTGGATATACCTAAGGAGGAATGGGAATGGGAATGGGACTGGGAACGTATAGGGTGGGCCATAGCACGTACGGCGTATTTTTCGTTGAGTTCATACCCTAGGTAGCAGCCGACATGGGACAAAATTGGGATTTGTTTTTTCATGTAAAATCTTACTCTTGGAACGAGATGAATATGAAGAATGGCTATGAACGTGTGCTCAAGGTAAATTTCCACGTATGGGTTCCCTATATCTTCCAGTTATTCATAATGATTCCGAATATTGTATATCTCATGTTTATTTCAATCATTGGACACCACTCAGTCAACTACAGGGCAAAGAATTAGCTCCGTCACCTCCTTTATTGGACATGTCAATAGATAGTCAAATTTATCTTATCTCCGTCCTGGCTTCGTGTCTCTACCCACTACCTGGGTAGAGATCTACCCTTTAACGTCCCTCACCAAACCAAAATACACTCCATGCCATTCACCCCCCTTTCACTCACTCCTCTTTATTCCTTATCAAGTAAATACACAAGAGGACTATACTCCGCACCCGCCTCCCCGCGTTTCCCAACCAAATACGCAATAACACTATCCTCGCCCCCTTCCGTCCCAGCCTCCGCCCGCTTCGCCGCCGCGTCCTCGCGGCTGTCGACAACGGTTGCGGTGGTGGCGGTAGGGAGGTCACGCTTATCGGTGGAGTACGCGCCGATGCTGTAGTCCTCTGAGTGGTTACCTAAGTACTTTAGTATATATAATTTTTCATATACCCCGATCTTCTCTGCCTTGTGGTTTTTTTATGACGAAGCTAAAGGTTGAAAGATATACGTACTGCTAGGCAGAGGGGCAGCAAGGGCGCCAGCCAGGAAGCTGGTGGCGAGGCAGAGCTTGGAGAAGAGCATGATGATCGTGGGGAGATATGGGATGGAGCTCGGTTGGGACGAATTGGGCAATGTGTGACGATGTAAAGGAGAACGTAGTGATATGAAAATAGGGGCTAGCTGTTCCGTCACGATACTTATAGCCCTCCTTACGAGACAGTTTCGGACGTTACAGCGTCCGATATCCTATCAAAGCCAACACAGTAGCGAAGTTACACCAACCGACTTGTGCTTAGGTTGAAAGATACCGGCATATTTATGAGCAAGCACCACGACGAAATAGTCGTGAGACCAGCAGCTATACAGGATTACGATGGTGTCGCCGCACCTCTTGTGTTAGCACGGCATAAGGACCCTCGGGCTTCCAGAAATGTGGTTTTTCGTCTATATTCTTACAAGAAGCTGCAAAGATGCTGTCTTTTGTTGCATCAAGGCAAACGAAAACGAGGAGAAACATCATCAATAATAGGTTATAATATCTAAAGACACCAAGAGGTGAGGTGGGGAGATATATGATACAGTTGATGACGTAAGTATCCCATAACATGCCCCTTTCACAGCAAGGAGGATTCCTAGCCGATAATAGTCTTTTTTGTAAGCTAATAATAGTGATATTCTAATTCTCCGTATCTATACTCCGTATCCATATTAGGTATACTACTAGTCTAAGATATGGGATTTTTTCTTAGGGCAATGCAAAGGTCTAGTATCATAAGATCATTAAAGATAACCGGTTGAATTGTTAATAATAGTTAGACAATTGAGACGAAAAGAAATTAACGGAAAGAGAAATCGACAAGAAAGAGACCAACTAGAAGGGAAAAAACGGAGAAGGAAATCGATAGAAAAAAATCGATGGAAAAAAAATCAACAGAAGGAAATTGATCGATAAATTAAAGCTACCATATTACATCAAAGCAAACGAAAATGAGGAGAAATATTATTAATAATAGGTTGTAATATTTGAAAAGACCAAGAGGTAAGGTGGGGAAATATATGATACATTCAATAACGTAAGTATCCCATAACATCTTTGGTGTTTACACATACAGTATCTGCCGTCTCGTAGTGAAGAGACACTATATATCCTCGAAGGAATAAAATGCTTGCCGCTCGAGCCGGCGCGTCCGTCCTCGGAGACTGGATAGTTCCCTCTTGAGTCTCTGTTAGACGGTTACACGTTCGGACCGTGGCGCGATATTACTAGAGTCGTGTACCTAGCGAATGTGATATGTGCCGACCGAGGCCGAGATCAAGGCGGTATGCCATTGATGATGGAAGCAGCCCCATCGAATGATATAGCTGTTTATGGAACATATGTGCAACGTATGCTTTGACACAACTGCAATCTTAGAGGATCATGTCGAGCCGAGCTTATGTCGATCGCAAGTAGTTGAACGCTGTGCGATCCATAAAACAGGACGATAATATTTGCACTTCTTAAAAAGCTGTAGTTGACTCGATCGAGGCTAGATTAGTGGTCGACAATAACGGTACCTAACGTACAGGGTTATAGACAGATCGAAAAGTGCCCCTACATCGTTCCTGTGGAACAAGGCCCTTTTTGTAGGCATTGGTGCGCAAGTGTAACTAGTCGTACGCGTGGAAATGCATGTCAAATCATCTCTTGAAGTCCAGATCCCTATTCGTGGAGACTGATTTGGGAGGACCAGGTAGTTATCAATCTGGCACCGGAGAGTGTAGGTGAGCTTCTAGCTTCGGCGGTAGACTTACGACCCGGTGCGAACTCAGGTCTTCGGAATATTTCTGATGCAAGAGAGTGAATCTTGCTTCCGCGTCTCCAACATACACAAAGATGGCAGCCCTCTTCCAAAAGTTCGCTGCGTTCAGGGGCAGTCAACTAGTTCCATGGCAATATGATGACCAGATTAAGTCTTCGGAGGGACTTCTTGAAGAGGATTCAAAGACCATCCCGCCGACTCGGTCAAGGAGAGAGGGAAACGGTGATTGGTTCATTCTAACCCTCCTTAACGCTGTGTTCTTCGGGGGTTCCGTGATTATATACCTACATTGCTGCTTGGGGAAAATATTCCGGGCGCAATGCATGCCTCAAGGCCACATCAACATATTGTCAGTGTAAAACTCCAGACTGTTTGACAGATGAACAATATTTGACTAATTCTCTCTCACCAGCCCCTGTACTTGAAGACGTGAATATGCCATTGACTGATACTCTACTAAATGGGAGTCTTTGGCTAGGAGATGACCCGCCCATCTGGCGAGGTCTACCGAATTCTGACGAAGCAAACGAAGCATGGAACAGCTTCGAGCATGTAAAGCCTATCGCTTTAACAAGAGAGCAGATAGTAGCCATGGGGAAGGACCCGGCGACGGTAGCCAAGTTCAATGATGAATACTGGGGACTAGGTGACAACGCATATGTCGGGGCGCTCGACTTTTTCCATCAAGTGCACTGTCTCAACGTATTGCGTAATGAGACTTTCAGGTACTGGAATAAGGCTGGTGAGACGGTGCCCGAGTGGAACGAAATCCACTGGATTCACATCCAACACTGTCTCGGTATGATGATGGAGCATCTGCTCTGCAATGCTGATGCCGGGTTTCTGACTTACAACTGGATGGAGCACGAATTGTATCCTTTCCCAGATATGAGTGGTGAGTTCATATTATCCTATAACTTATTACCTATTTGTATAAAAGATGTCGATTGCTCATTAACCATATAGTACAAAAGCAGTGTAGAGACTGGCATCAGCTGTCCGACTATCGCGATGCACACGGCGTTAACATAACAAAATACGTGGAATGGATAAAGCCCGAGGGAGTTACGGAACTCCAGCAACACCCAGACTGGTAGAAGCATCGGGGCGAACACGATAAAGGCCATTATGCTGATGGGACAGAGATAGAGACTTGAGCGTTTGTTACCCTGACCTCATACGAATGAATGTGGACAATACATGAACAGCCCCTCAGGCCATGTAAGCCGTCTGCATCCTGATCAGCCCCCAGCTGTAAGCAGTTTGCATTAGCGGCTACTTTTAGGGAATTGTCGGCCAATCAGAGTCTATAAATCCTCATTACGGGTCCCAAATCGTTCAGTGAACATCTCGATGAGCTTCTTTCGTTACGGCCCAGCTATGTTATAAGTTCGCGATGGAGTCATATCATGCTAGGTCATCTTGATTCCGGTCCGGAGTTTTCCGGTACGACATTTAGGTAATAAAATGAATGGATATAAAGCTTATAAAGCCTCGAATATCTCTCTTTAATCATCGTTGAAGCCAAAGCCAAAGTCACATTAAGCTACAGCACCCACTTACAAACCAATATCATATCTTCACTTAAACCCCAAACATGGCATCAGGGCAATTCTTCGACCCCTTGACGCTCCTACGCGTCGCGCCACTAGTCACATCGACAGCCTCTCTCGTCATCGCAGGCGACTCGCACCTATTCCTAGCAAGCTTCCTCAGCCTGTCGCCGCAGCGCCGGCAGCAAGTCAACGAGCTCGCCCCGCGGTACTTCGAAGCCTTCTTCTGGCGCGGGCTACCCGCCATCTTCGCCACCTACGGGCTGTCCGTCGCCCTCGGCGCCGCGAACGCGTACTCGCGGTCCAGCCCCGTCTCGTCCCGGGCGTGGGCGTGGGCGTGGGCGTGGTACGCGGGCGGGTCGGCGTTCGCGCTCGCGCACTTCGCGTTCGTGCCCAAGATCATGTGGAAGGTGAAGGATGCCATCGACGCGAAAGACGAGGGGAAGGATGGTGCGAGGGCTGTCCAGGGATGGCTCGACGTGCACTACGTCAGGATGGCGCTGGCTGATGTTCCGGCTTGGACGTGCTTCCTCGTGGCTGCGCTGAAGACCTTGAAGTCGGTATAAGGGGTGTCAGGGTTCTCATACTTGAACCCGCTGGTCATTAAGATATTGGACTATTGTTCTTGGGAATGACTGATACAAAGGAGACGGCCATGTGAATTGGTAACATGTCACATATTACCTTAGGTACCTAGACTCGAAAACCTACCTAGGTATGTAGCCTATCCGTAACAGAACAAAAGACAAGAGAGAGCAATGTAGCTAGACTATTTACGCCTAACCTTCGGCTCAAGATACTCATCCATCGTACACTGTACACTAACAAGTGAAAAACTTGGAGACGGTGGATTTTCTCCAAATTTATCCATCAATCAGGACGAAGCACTATAATTTTCCCACCAGTGAAATACCACCTTCTTTCAGTAAAGATACAGTCGGGAACTCGTAGCTCTGCGGGGAAAAGTCCAGTAACCCCGACCGTCTGAGTACCAAGGGACCCCTAATTGCTAACCACAACTACCCTACCCCGAGCCGGTGGTTAATACCCCTCTGCCCCTCCAAAGGTCCCCACGATGTCGGACGCCGTGGTGGTATGTGGGATGTTCGTGTATCTGTTTAACGTAATAAAATAAATCTTTCGAGTCTCTCTCTCTCTATCTTCAGTTGTTCTTTCTTTCCCTTCTTACCTTAGGTAAATTCTTCTCTCTCGTTAACCTCTGCTTGTACGATTTTACCAAAGCAAACCTCACCTCGGAAGCGTTTGTAGGTAACAATATTGTAAGAGAAAGAAACCTTACCCGAAGACATGCCTGAGATCACAATCACCGGGTGGAGGACCCGCGACGTACGGTTTCCCACGTCGTTGGACAAGACCGGATCCGACGCCATGAACGCGGCGGGAGACTACTCCTCGGCGTACTGCATCCTAGAGACGGATTCCGACTTTGCAGGTCACGGCATGGTACAAGAACCCCCCCTTACCTTACCTAACCCTTACTCGCCTAACCATCCCCCCATCCCCCCATCCCCCCTATTCCTCTTGACGCGCCCTACATACACCCCCCTCACAGAAAGACCAAACGTCACAGAGCTAACACGAAACCCCAGACCTTCACCATCGGCCGCGGCAACGACATAGTCTGCGCAGCCATAAACTACCTCGGGGACCGGCTCAAGGGCCGCACCCTCTCCTCCCTCGTCAGCAACTGGGGCCAGACATGGCGATACCTAGTCAACGACTCGCAGCTGCGCTGGATCGGCCCGGAAAAAGGCGTCATCCACCTCGCCCTCGGCGCCGTCGTCAACGCGGTCTGGGACCTGTGGGCGAAAGTCCTCGGCAAGCCCGTGTGGCGCATCGTCGCGGAGATGACGCCCGAGGAAGTGGTGCGGTGCGTCGACTTCCGGTACATCACGGACGCCATCACGCCCGAGGAGGCCGTCGCCCTGCTCGAGAGGGCGGAGGAGGGCAAGAAGCAGCGGTTTCAGGAAGCGCTCGATAGCAGAGCGGTCCCCGCATATACGACGAGTGCCGGCTGGCTCGGCTACGGCGAGGACAAGATGAAGGGCCTGCTGGAGGAGACGCTCGCGGCGGGGTACCGGCACTTCAAGCTGAAGGTGGGCACGAGCGTGGAGCAGGACAAGAGGCGCCTGGAGATCGCGCGGTCCGTCATCGGGTACGACGCGGGCAACGTGCTGATGGTGGACGCGAACCAGGTGTGGAGCGTGCCCGAGGCCGTCGCGCACATGACGGAGCTGGCGTCGTACAAGCCGTGGTTCATCGAGGAGCCGACGTCGCCCGACGACATCCTGGGCCACAAGGCGGTGCGGGACGCGCTGCGGCCGTACGGCATCGGCGTGGCGACGGGCGAGATGTGCCAGAACCGCGTCGTGTTCAAGCAGCTGCTGGCGAGCGGCGCCATCGACGTGTGCCAGATCGACGCGTGCCGGCTCGGCGGCGTCAACGAGGTGCTGGCCGTGCTGCTCATGGCGGCCAAGTACGGCGTGCCCGTCGTGCCGCACTCGGGCGGCGTGGGCCTGCCCGAGTACACGCAGCACCTGAGCACCATCGACTACGTGGTCGTCAGCGGCAAGCTGTCGGTCCTCGAGTACGTGGATCATCTGCACGAGCACTTCCTGCACCCGTCCGCCGTCAAGGACGGCTACTACCAGACCCCGACCAACCCCGGGTACAGCGTCGAGATGAAACCCGATAGCATGGACCGCTTTAGCTTTCCCGGCGAGGAGGGGGTCAGCTGGTGGAGGAGCGAGGAGGCGAGGCCGATTCTAGAGGGCGAGAGGATTTAAACCTGAGAGATTTCGCTCTTAAAGTGGAAAGAAAGAAGTAGAGGAATGAGAGTCAACGGAGTAAAAAAAAAAAAAAAATTAAAAAAAAAAAAAAAAAAAAAAAAACTCTAGCACGGGTGTGTGATATAGCACACCAAGTGCCTCTTCATCTCCTATCTTCTATTCAAAGCATGTCTTAATCCCACCTCCTAAGATGAGGTTAGGTAGAGATCACCGAAAAGAAAAATGGCGGACGACGTAATACGTTTACTCTATTCCCCAAGGTTAATGGCACAATATCTTGTAGCTGAGGAGTTCATTTCAAGTTTGTTGTGAATCGTGACTCAGACCTCACCAACCACCAACTTAAGGGTATCCAGACCTTATAATAAGCCCATGTTCAACATATCGGGCTGTCGAGGCATTTTTACTAATTTCAGAACGGCTTTCATATTATCTTGTAATATTGTCACGTTATAATATGTACATCCAAGGGTAAATTCCAACGCGATATAACACACATGCTTTCCTCTCCCCTTTCCTCACCCACTCCCCCCCCCCCCCAACCCTGAAATACAGCCTCATAAACTACAACCTCCTCGTCTTCATCCACTCGTTCGTGCCGAGCCCCAAATTCAACCCATTCATCGCCCACCACCTCTTAACGGGTCTCGGATCGCCCACCGCGTCCTCGAGCGCCTCCTCGATATCGCACGTCTTGTACTCGACGCGGTGCGGCTTCCCGTCGGGCCCGTACTCGCCCCTGGCGTGCTGCTTCCACCACTCCAATACTTCCACATACCCCTGGACCGTGGGCGCCACCAGCACCTGCGCGTCGAACGACAGCTTGTCGCCTTTCAGCTCGCGCCACGCGTCCAGCACCCCCGTCTGCCCGTGCGCGCTCGCCATCTTGCACACGCCCTCGCCGTGCGCCGTCGGGATCCCCGACGACTCCCACCACCGGAGCACGGCCGTCTGCCCTTGCTGCGCGGCCGTCAGTAAGCTGCGGCCGGGTTTCAGTAGCATATTATCGTGTTTCAGGGCCGCGTCCCGCCACCACTCCAGAACCAACAAGTGCCCCTTGGCGGACGCCGACTCCAGCGCCGTCTCCGTGTACTTGAGCGGGAGGCCCGAGCGCAGCCACCAGTCCAGCACGTGCACGTAGCCCATCCGCGAAGCGTTGTCGAGCGCCTCGGCGTCGTACTCCTTCTTGAGGAACGAGGGCGACGTGTTCCACCAGTCGAGGATGTCGGTGCGGCCGTACACCCCCGACGCCTTGTTGGGCAGCAGCTTGGCGCTGAAGGACGCCCAGAAGATCTTGCTGAGGTGGGTTTCCAGGTACGTCAGCACGTCCACCAGCGAGAACTTGATGATCAGCTTGACCGCCAGATACGACACGTAGCGGAGCCCCTTGGGCGCCTCCGAGAGCTTCTGGCAGATGGCCGCGGACCCCGGACACGAGAGGATCAGCCATTCGAGGTCGTGCATGTACAGCTCGAGCGGGTCGGTCAGCGATGCGCGCTGCGTCCTCCATTCCGGCGGTGTCCTCAAGGTGGTGTACACGTTGAGGGCCGTCGCCAGCTCCCAGTCGCCGACGTGTTCAAATATGATGGTCCAGATCTCCGGAGGTAGAGACTTGGAGGATCGGGTAGGCGTTGTCGTATGCAGAGCTTGCTGGGTGGCTACTTCGACGTCGTGCCCCAAGCTCATCAGCTCGGCCTGGTTCTTGATTATGCCGATAAGATCGTTGAACCCATCCCAAGACACCGAGCGCTTATGGTAATTCTGCCCCTCGTAGTTCCACAGTATAGGCGTCATGACCTTGATCCAATTCCACTTGCGCTTGATCTTGCTGAGCTGCTTCTTGGTCATCGGGTTCTCCCACATCTGCACCGACATGCCGGGTACCAGCAGGATCTTCTTGGATACGTCCCAGGCTCGTAGGATCTCGAGGAGGGTGGTATCGGCGATGCCGGACATCATCTTGGCCAGGTGGTCGGCGCTGATGGGTGCGAGGACGAGCAGGTCGGCCCACTCGACCAGCTCGAAGGCGGTCGTCCTCGCAGACTCTATCGCATCTCTCGTCCTCTGGTCGGCGTCGATAGCTACGGTAGCCAGACTTCTGTTTTCCATGACGATGCAGTCGTGGGTCAGTCGCAGGGGTATCTCGTCGACGAGGGCTCGCGTGTCGATCTGGGAGTCTTTGACGAGGCGCACGGCGATGGCCTGAGCGAAGGCGACATCTTTGGGGCCGTTTGCCGCCACGAGCAGGTGCAACTGTCGAGTTCGCGGCATCTCGTGTAAAGACGAAAATGACGAGGTGGTGATCAGGGGAGCTGGAGGAGAAGGGACGTTGTGGACGAGGGGAACGAGGGGAGGGATGGAGAGAGAGTCGGTATAAGAATCATCTGCCATCTTGACGCATTATGACGGTAACAAACAGCCAGCGTATCGGTCCCGCGTGTGTGATGGGGCGGGATCGTTAGAGTTCGGGCACCAACGCGTTTGCCGTTAGATCTGCTTCAGCTCAGCTCCAGTTCAAAGTTGATCTTAATTCTCTTCCAGCTGTCGGGGTCTATCCCTGGCAGCTACTTGGTCGCAAGGGAGTGGTCGAACTATGAATTGTGTCTTGTATTGTTGCGAGTATCGAGTTAGAGACCGTACAGTACGCCCCACGCCGAAATAATGGGAACGCTAGGAGAAAAAAAACGATGGACCCGGACTCTCTACTTGAGGATGTGGCGCTTTTTTACAACAATCGAATTGTGAAGTCAAAGCAAACTAAAATGTTTTGACGCAGCTATTTCTTAGTCTCGGTTACAAAGTGTCGGTGAAGTGATCGAGCGGTTATCGAGGTTATCGACTAGTGAGTGGTTTGGTATTGGACCACGAATTTTAGGATTTAGGTAGTTTTTTTTTTTTTTCTTTTCTTTTTCTTAATATTTCGAGGAGAGTTCGTATGGTCAAGTCTACATAAGGTAGTTGCAATTGCAACGCACTATGTATATTGGAAGCCGCAGGATGACGCTTACTGGGGTGAAACCTACTCCACTTCCTTCGTAGGGTGGGGTTAGACTATTCCATAGTTCCATCAAGTCCACCGCTATTTATCGACATGTACGCAGGTACGGAATCCGCATTTATACGATAAAGCATGTGTCTATTTCCATACCTACCTTAATAGGAGACGTTACGCTCTTGGGAGTCAGGGGTATACCGACTGAGAAGACAGAATACCCGAAAACCAAGTGCTACTTACATGTGACCAAGCAAGATAAAACAGGTACCTACCTACCTAAGGTACATACTAACACACACATATAATTACATACCTTCATAGACATATATACACACACACACATATATATATATATTGCCGGCCAGTCTAAACAACTGTATTAATAATGCGTACCTATCTAGAAATACATAGTATTAGAATTTGTCCTTACTCATAATATGATAATGCTTGATATCGGCAAACATAATTACCATTGAATCACAACCAAATTAAAGAACGTTTATCACGGCGCAAATTTATCTCATGATAAAATCCCGAAATCTCAAGACTAGGTAGTAACTCTTTAAATTTCTTATTTCTGTTTGATCCTCAAAATAACATAACCCTATTCGCATTCTTCTAGCCCTCTCTCCCGATAACTCTTCGCCAAAGGTGTGTATCCATCCATCCATCCATCCATCCATCCATCCAGCATAGGATCAGACGTATCTGGTGTTATCCTAGCTCCTGTCTGAACCCGGGTATCCGGTAGAAGAATTGCGTATGGCGTCCATCACGGATTGTGATGATGATGCCGACGGTGAGAAAACGGTATTATGGAAGTATCGTAGGGCTCCGGGTGTTGTAGAGTTGTGTATATCTCTCCATCGTCCTATATGCTGTAGAGGGGACAACAGATGCTGGGGAAAAGGAGAAAGAAGAAGAAGAAAAAACGCAATCAGAAACGCCGTGTCGCTTGCTTCAATAGTGTCGCTAACGCAAACCAATCACACTCATCTCCAGCGTCCACACTCTCCGTATCCAGACCTTCAGCGGCCCGTCTACTCCCTCCACGTCTGACAGGTCCACACCTTCCCACCAGCAACGCCGCGCTGGCTTCCTCCAGAAAAGTAGCAATTTCTGTGCCATGCCAACTGCATTGTTCCCCATGTCGTTACCACGGATATCGCTTCGCAGCCGAGCAAGTGCTAGACTGCAGACCACAGCTTTGTTGGGCTCGCCAGCTCGATGACCCCACCTGTCGTCGTGGTTGAACCCACTACATTGGATGTTAGAGATGCCATGTTTAGAGACAGAATACGATATGTGAAAACTCCTTACCCAGCTGTCAGCATCTCAATAAGATGCGCTTCCGTGGTACCGGGCTCGTTACTCCGTTTCAGCCCTGAGAAGATGCCATCCTGTCGGAGTAAAGCACGAGCCGCTGCGCGCTTCACCTCCATCATCTCAGCCTGGTTGATACCGGAACGAGGAGGAATTACATAGAAATCCAAGTCCTCTCGCAAAACAATTATGCCAGCTCGTTTGCTTCCGTCCTCACCCCGACCACCAAGAGAATCGATGGGCACAGCTCCGCCTTCAGGTGAAGCATTGGGAGATGCCTCCGTTGGAATGGACTGAGCCACATTTCGGAAAAATTCTAGCATATATTGTAAAGATGCAGGGTCATACTGAGAGAGGTTAGTGATATGCATATCCAGGTTGGACACGAAGGTGCGGAATTAGGAAAATAGATATGCTGGGGTCAAAGTAGTATATACCAGCTTGAATGCTAGGAATATGACTTGGTGTACTTGCATCAACTTGCACGGCATCGCCTTCAGAAAACCCGCCCATGTGACCTTCAGGGAAGAGCCCGTTAGGAAACAGCGAGAGAAGGACAAATTCAGGCAGCGTTAAAAGTTCGTCTCTAGATAGAACGAAGCGCGTACCGCTATATAGGGAATCAATTAGCATTTCAACCTATACATTCATATTTCGGGAACCAGGTTACTTACCGCAGGTCCATAGTAATTGTCTCATCGGCTCCGACATCTGCATACTTGTCTTAGTATCTT
This sequence comes from Hypoxylon sp. FL1150, assembly GCA_022495205.1. NCBI lineage: Eukaryota > Fungi > Ascomycota > Sordariomycetes > Xylariales > Hypoxylaceae > Hypoxylon > Hypoxylon sp. FL1150. The sequence goes on from MU376163.1 coordinate 429,569, forward strand.
TCCAACCCCGACTATACATTTCTGTCGCTTACCTCCAATAGCATTGATGGGAGGTCCTCCCTGCTGGACTTGAGTAATAATACTCGACGCACCACCGGCGGCAGCCATTAGGTATGTAAATGAGAGAAGCGGACTATCACCTTCGGAATACGCAGGGGGCGGCTCTATCGGGTCGTCGCCTTTCTGGCTGGACTCGCCCTTGACGTCTTGAGGGAGTGCGCGCTTGGTCTCTGCGACGGTGTCCTCCAAGGAAGCAAACCTCTCGAGGGGACTGTCGGATCCAGAAGCTACAGGTGCGTAAGCTGGTGCGGCGGTGGCAGACGAGGCTCCCGCTTCGGACGAAGGACCACAGGAAGTGGAGGCGAGCTTGAAATGATCGTCGACTGTGTATAGGCTGGAGAACGGAGGCGGGGCGGGGCGAGAGGCGGCTAGCGAAAAAGAAGTCGAGGCAGAAGCTTCGGATGTCGAGTAGGGGTACTGTGGAGGTGGTGAGCGTGCCCGTCTGAGATGATCGACCTCGTCGCTCTCGAATCTCAGATCCCCCTCTTGTTGTGTGTTGGTCGGGAGCCCGGCGGACACGGACTGTCCGTTGCTTTCTTCCTGCAGTTCAGACAACGTGACGGTATGGTGCGTAGATAGCTTCGGGAGCTCGTTGCTGGGCGGTTGTTGGGGGAACTGACCACGTTCAGGTTCACGATCGTGGCTAATGCCCGCCGTTTTCGATTACGCAAGGAGGTTTGGTTACTTTGTTTGGCGCATTGGAGAACAGGGTTGGTTCATTCGATAAGCGTCACACGATGTTTCAAACCGATGATCGCAATTGCAGAGCAGAGAAGTGAGATGTGTTTAGAATACTTGCAAAGTAATAGCAATAGCAGAGATTATTAAGAAGTTGCTTCGATGCGGAATCTGGGAATCTGGGAATCGGGAATCCTGGTCTCGATTTCCTTAATTTTATTACATAGTACGGAATAGGACCTTTACCCTTTACTGGCAAGACCCCTGACGTTAGAGGCAGATGTACCTCCAGCCCTTAATTTAGCACCAGTGTACAAGGAATTAGTGCAACCAGAACCCACCCGAGCAACCGTTCCTAGACCAGTCACAAGTCTATGAGTGGTGGGCTAACCGCCAATTCTTCCCAATCACTTCTATTGATTTTTAGCTACTTCACGTCGAAATCGACACTGCACCAACTCATAGTTGCTATATTTGTGCATTTGTGCTACAGAGTAGGGAGCCTGCTGTGCTCATTACAAGTCTTATTATCTACGGTCTTCATATATCCGAAAGATTCTAACAATTTCAACAATAGACATAATTAAGCTTTGGGAAATTCGAAGGCCTGGTGGAGTCTAGAACTACAGCAAAATATCGTAAGAAGCAGACAAAAGATATAATACCCGAGTTTTATACTAGTAAATGATAGAAAGAACATATTGCCATTGAGAGTCGATTGGCGAGTAGACAGCTTCTGGTTCAAGACAACTAATAAAGAAGATTCGGCTGAACCATCAGACAAGACTAGCTTAATAGCTAGCTACGTAAAAACATGTCTTCGTCCAAAGACAATTAGAAACAACCCACCTAAGCATATTATAGAGTACCTAAGTTTACTTCTCTTGCATCGAGGTAAACATGTATAAATCCCGCGAGTACAACTAGAATCACATCGCCATTCTTGACAGCTTCTGTAGGATATCACGTATATTTCGTAAGCTTTTCAGGCCGTAAGATGCTGATTACTCTCCTTTTTTGCCGGCCGATAACTCTGCCAGTACCCCATCTACTTCGGAACGCCGAGCTTCATGACAGTCATCTCCATCCACCGAGACCGATATAGGTATGCGACGGGCAACTCATCATATTCATTCCTCCATCGTCTTGACGCACTCCCACTCGCCCCGTAGGTTCTCCTTCCATAAGGAGACCTTGTTGTCACCGCCGCTAACGGCCAACACGTTCCCGCTTAGACTCCAGCTAACTCGCCAGACCTCGGCCTCGAAGTTCAGCACCTTGCACGACCACTGGCCCTGGCTGGCGTTGTCGCTCGTCCAGATGCGCACCGTCTTGTCCTGCGACGCCGACGCGATGTAGCTCTTCTGCAGCACCGTCGGGCTCCACGCCACGTCTCGTACCCAGTCCGTGTGGCCTGCCAGCGGCTCCCTCTCCTGCTTATAACCCTGAGTGGCGGGGTCGTAGGCCCACAGCTTGAGCACGTTGTCGCAGCCTCCCGTCACGAAGCGACGTTGGCCAAGGGCGCCGGGTCCTGGCGGTGCCGAAGACACGATGCTGCCGGGCGTCGTAGCCGGCGCCCAGGAGACCGAGTTGACGCCGAGCCCGTGCGCTGGGAAGGATACGTGGGAGAAGTTATTGTCCTTGAATTCCAAGACGGAGACGCTTCCGTCGGAGGACGCGCAAGCGAGGAGGCAGCCGGATTCGTGAGGCGACCATGCGACCATGTTGACCGACGCCTTGTGAAGGGCAAAGTCGAAGATTCTTTGCCATTGGTTCGATTGCTCGCGCCAGATGAATACCTTGCCGTCATAACCTGCCGAGGCCAAGATATTACCGTACTTGGGATGCGCCCAAGAAACACACCATACTGCGCCTTCGTGACTATTTTCCAACGTCAGGAACGTTGTAATAATGATAATGGGAAGTAAATCTTACCCCTTTAATGTCTCCGTCAGTCTTTGAGACTCGCCCTCGATCTCGAAGATCTTTATTGTCTTGTCTGAGGAGCATGTTGCCAACCGTCGGCCGTAGTAATCGAGAACAGCATCGTGCTAGCTAACGTTAGGGATGAATTAAAGCATTACGTTAGGTATGCGACGGGAGGGAAAGCTATAGCTCTAAGGATAGTCGAGGTTCGGTATATGCTATCGATGACGGTTTACGTACGATCATATCATCGTGGCCGGTATTGGATATTACTTGCGCCTGAAGCAAGGTAAAGGTTAGCAGATCGAAGGCTAGGTACATAAACAGACCAACGTACCATTTTAAAGAAAGCTTATGAGAAGGAAGAATAGACTTGTAAAGATTGCAAGGCTCCGCCACAGAAGAGAATAGCTAGACGGTACTGTCCTAGTTGACACGTTCGATTCCCTACTAGGTAGTCTTTCACAAGTTGGCGGCTCAGATGTTAAGTCCAAAGCTCCACCGAATTCACAAGGTGTACAGACCTACATCCAGGTCAATAGCATGCATTACCTGTTACGCTGTGGTGGATCAGTCCAGATTTCATAAAGCTGCAGGTGCTTTTGGATCCATAACAATATGCGGATTATTGTTGGTTCCGAGGAATGCTTCCCGCCCAGCTGCGAGTCAGGCTTGCCAGGTGACGGGACGACGGCGACGGGAGCATCACATGAACGGCCGGGGGTTAAGGTTAATGGGCAAGGCGGGGATAGGACGGACAGCTTAGGGTACGTACCTGCATTGGCTGCAATTGACATCATTTGACCGGTTCGCCGGTTTACATCCTGCCGAGGCTAATAACGTTATTATTAAACCGAGCATCTACAAAGAAGATCGTGCTCGACTTGTGATACCGTGAATTTCTTTAAACCCAATAACGCTGGACCAATATATGGGAATCCCGTTACTTCGCTGTTCATCTAGCTTTTCCGCGTACTTTGCCGTGTAATATGCGCCGCCCATAGCCTCGATACCCCCGGCACTCTTCTGCCGCTTACCGCGCAAACTTGCTACTGACTCGACAACTCGCTAAGGAGACTCCGCGGAATTCTCATAGGAGCATCATTTCGCCGCCTCGCTTTCCCGTGCGACGGACGACTTACGGAAGTTCTTGGGCGGTTATAACCTTGTTTGCGACATCCATTCTCTCTTGCTGTAGGACATAGGGCATCTTTCTCTTCAGAAGGCCGACTTCCGACCGGATACGGAAACTACCCTGTCGATATACTTGACGACAGTAACCTCGCGATACACCTGTTACTGTTTACAATCAATATCCACCCCCGTTCCCTATCCAGTCCCTACGCTCTATCACTCGCCATGGCCGATAGCATGTGTGGTCCGTCTAATGCCGCCAAAGGCTTGACGCGACACCTCGATCAAGACCGTTCGCTTCAGCGCGATCGCTTCACTACCCCTAGCGGACCTCACGATGTCACACAGGTTGGTGTTACACTCATAGAAACATCACCCGTGCTTCAGGATACGTGCTAACCTCACCGCAGGGTTTCCGCAATCTCCGTTTAGATCGGAATGCCGAATTCTCCAGCTTCCAACAACAGAACGCCGTGCTTCCTGGTCCGCTTCATCACCAGCCTGACGATGAGGTATTATACCATAGGACCCCAAGTCTAGCATCAAAACCTATAGACTGGGCTGCACAGTTCAACCAGCGAGGGCCGAGTAATCCCTCATACAACCTCGGGCCTAGTTCGATGACTACGACAACGGCACCGAAATCAGGAAGATTCAGCCCGGTAGCTCAACTCCCGTTTTTCCCCTCCTACGCACCAAATCAAGTCTCCTACCATCCTCAACAAGCATCCCATTCCTACGGTCTAAACCAAGCCTCCCAAACACCCCTTAACTACCTAAGACCGCCGCAAACGTCCTTCCAGAACCATGCGGCTTCAGCTCCGAGCCTCCAAGGCCCACAGATTCAGAGACTTGTCAGCCACTACCCCGACACCGACTTTAACTTTGACGACGAGTTACGCGCATGGTGCGCCGCCAACGGGCCCGAGTCCGAAGCCCAAGTCAACGAATTCCTGCAGAGCGAGACCACCACCACCACCACCCTTCAGGAAGAACAACAAACCACCGAGCAACAACAATCCGCAGCCACCGTCGAAACCCACCAGCTCGCGGAGCCGGACCTCGCCTTCTTAAGTAACGACGAGACGGCCCGTGCGGAGGAGCAGCAGCCCAAGTCGCAAAGGGCCGAGGACTCGGAGCTGGCGCAGGCCGCGCAGCAGATCCTGGACTCGGTGGCGAGCAACGAGTCGGCCAAGTTCAGGGAGTCGGCGTTCATGCAGATGATGCGCAGGATCGCCGCGCAGGACCTCGTCGTGCGGGATAACGCGCTGGTGGATGCGCCGCAGGCTGAAATCGTGGTGCCGAAGCCCGCGACGGTGGAGGATGAGTTTATCTCTTGATAGGCAGGGAGACTATGGGGAGGGACTGAGAGAGGCGCACGTTGTCGATACTATGTAGCATACTCATTGGGCATTTGGCCAACATTGGCAGATTTGGCATATGTACGATATGCGATATGGAGTTTTTTTTACTATGAGGACTACGGTCAGTCCGGATGAATTTGTCTAGGCATACTGAGAAAGCGTCTTGAGTTAAGCTGTACGAGTAGGTATGTAGACGGCATAGAGAACTGGCAAGAATCACGAAACACTACGTTGATTTAGTATTAGAGTTACTGTTCGTGTGATTATTCATAGAGTCACAACTGATTCGATATTTAGTAGTCTCCTAGGGAGTTATTCGTTACACTAAGTCCCATACCGCAGTACTACTCGCATTCTTCAAACTTCCGTATCCTACCTAGTTTTGCCACAGCCGCCACCACTCGTGCAGGAAAATCTAATACTACCCGCGGGCTATGCTAGACGTAGAGCAGTGTCTTATAGTTATAAACTGCTTGTATACTCTACTTCGCCAGTACATACTATTCTCCCCCAAGAACAGGACCGAGCGGTCCTTCTCGCATGCGAAGCAACGTTCACTCGTGGGTCGGAAACCAGAAGACGTGCATAGAGTCTACGATCGCATCACGTAACATCGCAGCTCCCTTACCTCCCCAAACGTACAAATCGCGTCGGCGGGTAACAAGTGAAAAAAAAAAAAAAAAAAAAAAATCAGCCTGACTCGCAGCCTTGCGCGCATACATATCGACGAATGGATCTCCGGGGTCTTTCCGTATTACGGTCGGAATACTTGGCGCGCAAAAGCACAATGCAACAATGCGCGACCAATCCGGGGCCCGCGGACGTGGCCGGCGGTCAAAATTCGCCACGCGGCTGCAGGTTTTGTCAACTTACTAATGCGATATACTCCTCTTTTCTCCCTCCCCCCTTAATATTTTCGGACCCCAAAACTTAAACTTGTTACCTTACCTTGCATATAATGTACTGACCACTGACACAGTACGACAGTGTGGCAAGTACATATATGTACCGCTGCGCGGGCGTGCTTACGGGCGCTAGACGTACCTAGCCAGGCATGTTCGTATACACTGGCATCCCGCTCGCGACCCTATAAAGGGACGTAAGGAGGTATGATATGGTAGGCATAGGTAATATAGGGGCAGCTGACGAAGAACCTGCGCATAACCTGGATGGCGCGTGCCACTCCCCGGCTCTCACCATATACTTTCCCAAGCCCGCCTTGTGTGCATAACCTGGCGGCCTGGTAGGTAGGTAACAGGCGGTAGGGCGTAGGCGGGCCTAGTATGCTTGCTTTTTATTGAGCGTCGTGATGTAGGGCATGTAGGCAAGTAAGTATGTATGTCATCAATAGCGTAGCAACACGACTACGAATACAATACGACCGCTGGAGGCGTAAGCCCCCTCTGGGACGAATCGATGGCGGTTTAGTGGCCTAGGGCGGCTCTGCGATCGTGATGTGCTTCGACAATTCAGAGGCAACGTGGCCTCGCAGTGAATTGGTCGAGTTAGAATTGCGCACCTAGCAGATAATGAAGACAGATATGCAAGACGCGAGATCATGGGGGGGGGCTGTAGGGCTGGTAGGGCGCAAAGCATGTCGGGTGCCTTGATAATAAGGCGTAGGCAGCATGCATGTAGTGTCCCAGAGACGTACGCGCGTAACTTATAGACATACGAGATATATCCCCATGATGTTTGCGAACTACTCGCGAACCATCTCGTGAAGATTAGGTAGCTAACAATTTACGAGAGTAGGAGATCGGGTAGATTCATCTGATAACGAACTCGATGCCAGATATCCCGGCTCTGGTTATCGACAGGCGAAACACATAAATTTTGAGTAACCCTGTGACAAACCGGACCGTCTCTCGTAAGCACCACCAGCTTTTGAGCGGATCTGCGCCCTTCAGGATTAAAAAATTGTAGAAAAACTCTTGGCTTGAATATCCACTGATTCGCAAGCTCTAAGCATGCACGACAAGGCCTTGCGGTCCTTGGTTTTCGTGAGCGAATTCTATTCCTACTATGTTACAGTAGAGACGAGGACGCTAGTCGCTAGTCCTTATAATACAGAAAATATTGCAACTAGGATCGGCCGGGTGCTCGTACCGCGAAACGGGATATAGCTGATTTGGTAATAGACAGGACGAAGGAAAGGGCAGGACATGGCGAGCCACAGGGTGTTACCTTATGAGAGGCTACATTTGCCCGGCTTGCCTCCTTGCCTACTGACATCGTGCCCTGCAGTCGGACTGTGACTCACACTTCAATGGCAGGGGGTTGGAATTACTACTATGTATGTCGTTATGAATTGGCCCTTCCGATTGCTCGATTCATTTCGTGGATTGTATCCCATGCGCCTGCACAAGTCGATTCCCACAGAAGAAACTGCGGCGGCGTGGGGAATCTCTGCAACGTCGTCCATGATTGCGGGGGAGAAGAGTCGCAAGAATGGATAATCTCAACTTTTTGATTTCCCGCATTCGCGTCTTGCGCACGCGCCCCCACGCAATTGCGTTTACCGACGTTGACAACTGCACTTGCGCAAAACATAGCAACGCATCTGGGACATTCAGATGACCATGCAGGTAGTTCTAAGCTTCAGTGAATTGCGGTAGGCATGCAATGTCTCTCTAATGCCAAAAGGTACCTATGTATTAGTGGTCGCATACCAGGTACTATGAGCGTTGGTGGAGGCAGTGAGATTTGACTTCAGGAAACGGCGCACAGGAAAAAGAGCCGAAACGTAGTAGACGGAGACTGATCTGCACAGCCTCTCTAAGCTACTTCCGTAATCCTCCAATGAGACGAGAGACTACGGCGCAATAGGCTGCGGATGCAGTACAGTATGCCATAGATTAATAATGGGGTGATGGATAGAAAATGTCGAGTTCGAGACCGAAGAATGATACGCACTCGTATAGTTTCGGTGTCTATTCCGTATAGTAGATATAATTAGGAGCCTGTGAACTTCCACATAAAACGCACTTTCAGTTGCATAACCCAGCCGACTATCGGTAGAATCCAACACTTCAAACACTTGAGATATCATTCATGTCTTGACGATCTGCCAACGATGAGTCCAGAGGTACTATGTAAGAGCAGACGATCACGAGGACCCGCGTCTGTTGGAGACAGACTTTCCTCATTTAGCTGGCCGATGTCAACCAATTAGACTTCAATCGCAACACAAAGGGCAGGGATACTGATCCTTTGCGCTCCATGCGATGGGCAATGGAGTCTAATCCGCGCCCTTACAAAGCCACAAGAGCTTAGCGCCTTGGCGGCGCAAGACCAAAAGTGACCGGCTGGTCGGACAAGAGATTTGATTTGACTGAATAGAAAAACAGAAACGGGCTTAGCAGTTACCAAAGCTGCCAAGTCCGCCCGGTGATAAAGTTCAAAAATACGAAAGGACAGAGAGACCTTTTTGTGTCCTTTCTCGAAGCGTAAGACTGCATAGGGCTCGGGTTTTGTTACAATGGCTTCGAGATCAAGCAATCGCCGAAAATGCAACGGAGGTATTCGCGAAGTGCTACATACCTAAGCTAGATCTCCACGGAAATCGTCGTTACAATTTGCAAACGCAGCTTTTTCTCATCCTTCCATCCGTTACGAAAGGAAGTACAGTACGGAATTGCGCCGCACGTGCTTCGTAAGTACAATATATCCGTCTTGTGGTTGTGGTTACGGATGAGGGCTGTGCGCCAAAGGAACAGGAAGATTGGCAGCAGACTGGGAGCAGGGGTACGGCAAGAGAGAGGCAGGGATTAGTAGCGCGGTATTCCGTACTATGTACGGACTTGTGGGACTAAAGTATGAGTCACACCTACAAGCGAGTGCTTTCTTGTTCTCGCCTAACTGTTTCATCAAGCATCGATAGCGAGCTTGCATACATTTGCATACATTTGCATAGCACGCGAACCGCAATCAAATTTGTTAGTGGTTAACAAGTAACTACCCATCCTAACTACCCGCAGAGCCCGTACCCTGCATTTTAGGAATACACCCTCGCGTGCGCCTAACTCTTGTGTGGTTTTTGTGCTGTTGCCGGTTTTGACTTGTTCTGAGTGGTGGCTACCCCCGCCGAAACGGTTGTTGCCTGAAAAAATACTAAAGACTAACTTTTCCCACCGAAATCCAGGCACGAGATTTTTTCTCCCTCCTTCTCCTTCATCCCCCATTACAAACTACACATATTATAAGCAGGACAACAGCATCATACCCCAAGATGCGCTAAGCAAACTTGACCCCGTGTCTCCTCTCCCAAGTGCTCTCGTAGCCAACAGTCAAAATTCAGTCACCAAGTAAAAACAACATCCCCACTCTACCCTTTTTCTCAGACCTCCCTACCCAGGAAGATCTGAACTACATCGAAGCTATTCCCAGCTCTCGCCAAAGTTCTCTCACCACCGCGACCATTTCCCCTCAAGACTTCCCAGTCTTCACAACGGATTCTCAACAGTCACCATGGCTTCCCTCCAGTTCCCCGAGCCAGCCGGCATCATCCGCGCAACACTTCCTGCCACCACAACAGGACTTCGTCTTGTTCGATCAACCCCAGCCCCAGAGACAGAACGTTAACCGCGCTGTATCCTCACCTGCCTCAGCAGCAGCCTTCGGATCTCTAAATTCAAATCGCAGCCACTCGCTCTCCAACTCACCTTCAGGTCAGAACTATCGAGTGGCCCAGATTATCCAGGCAACAGGACATCAGATTTCTCCCTCTTCGGCATTTACCAAACGGTTTCATTCTTCAGCGCAAAACAGATTACCGCAGTTTTACGCGCCCATCTCGTCTTCATCTAACGCTGTGGCAAATCAGCAGAACCGCTCTGCCCGCCCGCCTGTGCCTCTCTTCAATAACGGTATTGGTAATCAGCAGAGCTCAGCCAAGATGGATCTTCAAGGTAATTCACCCATATCTAATACTTCAAGTAGTGCTAGTGTCTCACCATTTACAGACGCATTGAACTTCGAGGACTTCACGCCCTTCGAGGGCGGAGCCACCACGGCTTACTCTTCCCCCGGCATTCCCGGCTACGACGTGAACGTGAGCTCCGCCTCCAGCTGCGTGAGCAATTTGGGCACCGTCTCACCTCAAGATTTACTTATCTGCGACACTTTCCCCTCTGCCCCGAACTCCAACGCCATCACGAACTTGACCTCGCCGTCCATGTATGGCGAATCACCCGAGTTTCACGACAACTACGAGGTTTCCCCCAATTTTGAGAGCGGCGAATTTGGCGGGGGTAGCAAGGATAATTGGTATTCACTATTCCCCGAACAGAATACTGTTACCAACCCTGCCCCTGTCGTTGAGGAAACACCGGCACAACAGGCTGAAGAGCAACAGTCTGAGGAGTCCGAAGAGCCTGAGGTGGTTGAGAAATCTTCTCAGTCTCGTCGCAAATCTTCCAACTCACCGCCTGGAGGTGGACATGGGAGACACTCTTCCGTCAGTGGTGTGAACTCTCGTCGGCGAGATAAACCTCTTCCTCCGATCATCGTCGATGACCCCAACGATTCGATCGCTATGAAACGTGCTCGCAACACGTTGGCAGCCCGCAAGTCTCGTCAACGCAAAGCGGAACGATTCGAGGAACTCGAGGAGAAAATCCAGAAGCTCGAGGAGGAGCGTGACTATTGGAAGAATCGAGCTCTTAATGGAGACGAATGATTTGGTAATATCATGGCATGTTCGTTGCAAGGATCGAACTGGAGGGCAGCCTACACGTAGCTGGCCCTCGTCGCTTGGGGGGTAGTGATATCAGTCCCTTGCCAATGCCGCAATCAGCGCAGCCGGTAAAGGGTATCATCTACCCAAGGAAATATACTATAGATTCTTTCGTGTCATTTTTTCAATTTCTTGACTCTTCGAACAAGGTCAAGCTAAAATAAGGCGTGGTCGAGGTTTCATTGGGATTTCATAGCGTCTGTCTCAATTAGTTATACCTCTCCCAACTACGGTTCGGATCAGGAGCGAATTCAGAGTTTTATCCATTTATCATTACTTCCGTGTTGTATCGTCGTGATATGCAGTATTTGTGATTCGCTGTCTTGCCTAGGTACCCGTGGGCTCGCCCAACTGTTGCCAGATCCCAGGTCCCCCTGGTTTTGTCGCTTTCTTTATATCATCGTGTCTCGGTTTGGCGACTTGGTTTGTCTTTATGTCTGCTTTGCTTCACGCCGCTCCGGCAGGTCAAACGGCATTCATGGACATAGGTTATTTTTTGTTGTCTCCAGGTTTCTCTTTGGTTATGTGTAACAATCGCGCACCCTGATTGATGGTTGATGGTTGATGGGTTTTCCCAGCCAATGTCAAAACTAGGTAGCCTATTCAGACTGCGAATTATGTAGCACTCTAAGATGCTGAATTTTTTTTAAATGATGGGAATAGCAGAGGAAATCGGTGGTATTTATTTATCTTCTATTACGAGAAATGAGAGTGTCCGTGATGGCGATGTTTACGTCTTTACGAAGGCGAGTGACTCATTGCGTTGACTCACTTTACCACATACCGCCCTATCCCTCACCCCCCTTGAGGCCTCACGCCGTCGGAAGGTTTGAGAAGAAGAGAAAGTTTTCTGCTTCGCCCTTTGTTTGTTGGGGATTTGGTTGATGCCTAAATTTACCTGATAACTGCCTGACGGCAATTTTGATGAATGGATGGATCGTTTTTTGTTTTCTTTTTAAGTCAGGAGTCAGAGGTAAGAGTTGGGAGTCATCGCGGCCGGGCAAACACGTAAGAGCTGGGGTGCCTGCTAGAGCCTAGACGTGATGGTTTCTTGGGGCCTCCTTGTCGTGATTTGTGGTGGTAGCTGTTATAGGTAGATGCCCTAGGTTAGATACCTAGTTGGCATCAGTCGGCGGAAGTGTCATTTGTTGCTTGCAGGCGTCGCATGGTTATGTTATTTACCTACCTACCTAGGGTGTCGCTTCGGTTTGACCGCAGCAAGCATATGACATATATGAAGACTGATGGTGCATATAAAAGGAGCTCATGCCTGGGATCCATGGTTCGCATTCCATCATATTGCATTTCCAATCTCAATCTGGTAGTTGACGAGCCAGAGTCTCGACCTTCATGTTCATATATATATATATATATATATACACGGTCAACTACTGATCAGTGAGGATCAAGACGTGATTCTGACCACTGCTCGCTTCCCTCGGACAATAGAGGCAATAGCTGTTGGATCGAACCTATTCTCTTGAAGGTGACTGGACCATTGCTCCTTTCCCTTCTTGCAGCAATAGCTACGGCTGATATTGCGCTAAGCCAAGGATCTGAAGTACAGTAGCTGTCGGATTGAACCTATCGTACTCAAGGTGACTGGACCACTGCTCCTTTCCCTTTTGACCACGGTAGCTACGGCTGATGCTATACTTAACATCCTGCGTCCATCACGATATATATATATATATATAGAAATTACCTAAACATACGAAAAAGGCATGTCACGCCTTCTAATTTTCTTATTTCGACGGCACGCAATATCATTCCCCACTCCATAGTGCTCCTGGTCGCGAGCTTCAGATGATGACGGAGACGCCGGTCCAGGCGACATACACGTGCTGGCCTTCGGGTTTCCCCACCAGAGATGAAACCCCCCAGGGATACGATGAACAACCATCTCCCCTGAGGTCTGTAATTCCGTGGGCGTGGTCATAATGAGTCGGAACCGCAGCGCGGGCTACCCTTTCCACTTCTGCCTGCCTCTGGTGCCTAAAACACGACGAGTCACGCAGATCGTGTATTGTAGCTAGCTGGGGCTACGGAGGAGAAGGACTCATGCAGTGACCGGAGATGACTGCGCAAGAAGCATTTACGCCCGAGATATGCCAGAACAGGAGAGCTCAGGCGTTGGTTTGCCAAGGATATAGAGTCATAGCTAAGACTGGCATGATCGCGTATCAGCGGATAGGATCAAAGACTAGGTAAATCGACCACCTCTCCTGCCACCCATGAACCTGCTGATATACTCCTCCCTTGGGAGGTGAGCTAAGACCGAGGCGGATCAGTCTCAGCGTGACTACAGCGTGAAGAGAGGACACAGTTCGTACATGGGCAGCCGGTGGCCGCAAGCATCCGATGAAGTCGAAGACTCTGGTTGAAGCACGAAACAAGATTTGGTATAGAAATCGCCTTCCAGATACGTTGTAGGTAGTCGTGCGGTGGGATCATAGCACAATGTCAGGCGCTCGCCACTCAGGTTCGTGTAAGGGGTTGAATCGTTCAGGAAAAAGAGAACCAGTAGTGGCGATGGATATACTGCTGTTAGGCCCATCAGCGCGTAAACGTCACTACTATTTCTCGTGGTAATAGACCATAGTCCTAGGGGTAGCAATAATAAATATATAGTTATTTAATATATATATATATATATATATATATAATCCCTATTACTATAACCAAGAAAGCGAAGAGATTGAAAGTAAGAAGTAGGACTACTAGACGAATGGAAAAACTGAAAATTATCTACAGGGTAGGAAAAAAAAAAAGTAAACAAATAAAAAAGATTACCAGGAGCCAGATTCGAACTGACCTCTCCGAGTCGAAGCGCACGGTCTATTCGGCATCCTCTACACCACGATCTCTCTCTCTCTCTCTCTCTCTCTTCCCACCCTCACTCTTTTTTTTTATTGGAACTTTTTTCGAGCTTCTCTCTCTTCACTCTCAGATCTGACCATACCTCACTCCACTAGTGATTGCACCCTATCAATCATTTCGTGAATTTGTGTGTGATTCGAACCATGTGTGTTTGTGTGTTTTTTGAGAGAGGGGGAGAGAGACAGAGACAGAAAGATCTTAGCGTATAGTTTGCCGACCAGAACCGATTTTGCTCGTTCCCGGTATCTTACCACTTGACCATCCCGGCCTTGACATCACATCGTGCTGCTCGTGCTTGTTGGAAATTGGTACGGTACTTTTGCCCTATGAGGCAATTCTCGTGGGGGGGCACAATGGCTAGCAGGTGTTCGTTTGGTCCTGACGGGCCGGTTGCTGGGACGTGCTGGCTACCTGAGGTGAAGCAAGACTTGTAGGAATATCACTATATCAAATTAAGAACTCGACATAGTCGACGGCTGTATCTAGTCCTTGAGAAAGGAGGGCTTGGAGAAATAACCGAAATAATAGTCTGAGGATAACTTCACAAGGGGGAGATACATAGAGAAGATATCACAAGCCATGGGAGCTATATGAGAACACTCTGCTGCGTGTGATTCCTAGACAGCAGACCTAGCAGGTTGTGTGTACCAACGGCCACGCCCGTTCGCAAATCACAATCCATAGGGTTAAACGAGACACTCATCGATGATGTGCCCATAATCAATCTGGACTACCAGTCTGCTCAGGAGGTGGCCTCGAACGAAGAAGCCGGCAAGTAGACAGTCACTGTATGTAGATAGCATCCTATTTCCGTATTTCAACATATCATCATGTCTCATTCACATCAACATCTACCTGTCTCCCCACATGCACTTAATCACCCCTATTCCCTTATTGGGGGGCGGGGCGGGCGGCGGCGGCCGCGGGCGGCACCCCCCCCCCGCCACCGAAGCCCCCCACCCCGCCCCCCCGAGCGCCGACGCCCCGCAGCGCCC
>MU376163.1:444352-513720 GCA_022495205.1 Hypoxylon sp. FL1150
GCATCCTATTTCCGTATTTCAAAATATCAAAATTTATCATTCAAATAAACATCTACCTGTCTCCCCACATGCACTTAATAACCCCTATTCCCTTATTCCCCCCCCCCCCCCCCCCCCCTAAACACCACCACCCTAATGCGCCTTAACCACGCCCGCCGCATCCGCCTGCGCCGCGATCCTCTTCTTGTACGCCTGGACATCACCAGGGAACTTCCAAACGGTGCCATTCTCGCAGACCCAAAGGCTCGTGCACACCGTCTGCAACATCGTGACATCGTGAGAAACCATCAAGACACCACCCTGGAACTCCCGCAGCGCTTCACTCAGAGCGTCCATAGCCTCGATATCGAGATGATTCGACGGCTCGTCGAGCACGAGGATATGGGGCTGCGTGAGCGCCAGACACGCGAACGCGACGCGCGACTTCTGACCTCCGGACAGCACCGCCATCTTCTGCAGGCCCGTCGTGCCCGTGATGCCGAAGGCGCCCAGCTGCCGCCGGTACTCCTCGTCGGTGCGTCCGGGGTACGTCTTGGCCATGAAGCTGACGGCGCTCATGGTGAGGTCGAGCGCGTCGACGTGGTGCTGCGCGAAGAAGCCGACGCGCAGCCGCGAGTTCTGCGAGATGGTCCCCTTGGTCGCCGACAGCTTGCCGATGAGCAGCTTCAGGATCGTCGTCTTGCCCGCGCCGTTGGGCCCCACGATGCCGATGCGCGAGTCCAGCTGCACGTCGAGGTCGACGTCCCGCAGCAGGATGTTGTCGGGCGAGTAACCGAACGTGACGCCCGACATCTGCACGATCGGCGGCGACAGCTTCTCCACCTCCGGGAACCTGAATTTCACGCTGTACTCCGTCTCGGGCGGCTCGAGCACCGGCATGCGTTCTAGTTTTTTGATGCGCGACTGCGCCTCGGCCGCCTTGCCCGCGTTGTACCGGAACTTGTCGATGAAGGCTTGTAAGTGCGCGCGCTGCGCCACGTTGTTCTCGTATTCGCGCTTGGCCGTCTTCTTGCGCTCTTCTCGCGTGGCGTAGAAGGACTCGAAGTTCGCGCCCCTGTAGTAGTCAAGGCGCTCCGAGTGCTGGTGTATGATATCGGTTGCTACTTCGTTTAGGAAGGCTCTGTCGTGACTGACTACTAGGACGGTGCTCGGGTACGTAAGGAGGTAGTTGGAAAGGAAGGTAATGGACGGGACGTCCAACATGTTGGACGGTTCGTCGAGAAGCAGCAAGTCGGGCTCGCAGAAAAGGGCTCGGGCAAGCGCCAGACGCATACGCCAACCTCCGGAGAAGGTCTTGGTGGCGAATTGTTGGCGTTCGGGGGAGAAACCGAGACCGGCAAGGATACTAGCTGCCCTGGACTCGGCCTTGTCCGATTCCATCTCGGCCAGCTTCGCTTGAATGTCGCCAAGTTTATTGTCGAGAGTCTCTCGGTCGCGATCCAATTTGGCAGCATCCGCTGAAGTATCTGCCAGAGCCGATCGCTGAGACTCAATTTCGGCGAGACGCTCCGTAATTTCCTAGCAATGATAGCATTAGTAGAAGTTACCATGGCAAGGAAAGGAATAACATACAGCTTGCTCCTTAAGTAACACTTTCCGCCACACGTCGGCATCCAAGACAGCTTGCAATGCGGACGTATCATCACCAGTGATCTCCTGCTCGACGTGAAGGATAGAGATATGCGGCGGAATAGGCAGCTCTCTCCTCGAGAGTGCCCTCAGCAACGTAGATTTACCAACACCGTTGTGACCGACCAAGCCGTAGCGGTGCCCGTAGGCGAGGGTAAAGTCGGTATCGGTCAGGATGCGCACGCCGCCGATACTAACGTCGACGTTGTCGATCTTGATGTCCTTGGTCTTGCCGGCGCCGGCGCCGGCGCCGCCGAGCTGCAGGGGGTTGACGGCCATGTAGAACTCCTCGTAGCTCTGGGCGTCCTCGGGCTGGTTGAGCAGGCGCGAGGCCTCGTACTCGACCGTCTTGAACTGCTTCTTGCTCTGCTTGGCGGCGATCTTGCGCTCCGCCTTCTCGAGCTTCTTGCGGTCCACCTTGGACTCCACCTTGCGCGCGTTGGCCGACTCCAGGTCCACGCTGCCCGTCGCCACCGCCAGCGTCGACGACATGTTGCGCTGCGCGCCCACCTGGATCGCCTGGTCCAGCCGCCTCACGGCCGACGGGCCCCGCCTCTCGCCGCCGCTGCTGTTGGCCTCCTCGTACTTGTCGACCCATTTGGACACGAGCGAGTGGATCTTGTCCTGGTTGGAGCCGGCGGCGTCGCCCGAGGCGGACAGCAGCAGCTCGGTGATGGCGGCGGCGGCCTCGGCGAGGGGCGACAGGCCTGCGGCTTCCTCGTCGCCGATCCAGGCCGTGGACGCATGTCTGAGATAGCCTACCGAGTACTCGGTGACGACCGGGTCGATGTCCGGGATGGCGGCTCTGATTTCGGCTTCCATGTTTTCTCACGGGAAGGAACCGGAGATTAGCTGGCGAGGGTTTCGTTCTTTCGTTCTCAAAACGGGACTCAATTAGCGAAAAAAGGTCTTTTTTCAGCTGGGGTGTCGTTTCTCGTTTCCTTTGCTGCCCCGGAAATTCGAGAAGAATCCTCCCGCTGCCAACGTGGGTCCCCTGGTTTGTCAGATTTAATTTCCAGCTGCAGTATCCGTTCGCGCTCTGCTTTAGCGGTGATGAGATCTGTCGCCTAAGGTTATATGAAAAAGACAGGCTCAAAATCATAAAATATCGTCTGAATAAAAAAAGCGGGACTCGTACAGAAGCACAGTGAGATGTACAGTACAGAAGGCGGTATTGCTACTATGTGCATAAAATTACTAAGCACATTCAGAATGCAGGATATCGGGTTATTCTCGGGTTTGTTGGCACATGCAAATACCTAGGTATTGAGGCTTGCAGTGACTGGCTCAATTGGATATCAATATTTATGTACGCATCCGTCACTATCACCTCTAACATGTCGGCCGTTAGGATCCCGTCATTGCGTAAGGGGATGATTCGTTGAGTACCTAATCCCTTAGACTTGCAGCGCCTACTTCCAGGGGCTTGAATCCATGGCTCGTCCATCTCCCTTCACGACGTCGTTCATGTTGGAAATAGAACTTACCTGCCCTTTTCATCTTGGCGACGGTTAGATCTAACTGACAAGTTGCCGTATTCTGATATGATAGGATACCGGTGCAAAGGGGTAGGCTTAGTAGGATTCGACATGAGCGAGTCTCGAAGTCTTCGCAGCCAATGACTCAACATGATCAGCTCGCCGCCGAAGATAATGAATGAAACAACAAGGCTAGCCCTAAAGCTAAAGAAGAAAAGCAAAGAAGAAAAAAAATCGTGCGAATGGCTCGGAGTTTACTATGTATGATTATTATCCCGTGCCACAAGGGATCGACGGTGAATTACGGGCGTACAAAGATCCATAGATCTTATTTAAAAAAAAAAAAAAAAAAAAAAAAAAAAAAAAAAAAAAATTTCACATGCAACCCAATAGGATATTTACCTATCTTCGGCGTTTGTGGCGCGCCCAGGGGAAGAGAGAGAGAGATGACGCGACGTCCACTCGCACACGCGATGCTGGAATCTCCCCGATTCCTACTCTTTGCGTTTTTGGAAAGTCGAAACGCGCATCAATCCAAAATCGCGGCATGTCGTCTCGATTGCTGCAGGCGATTGGTCATTCTACGGCACGGCAACTTTTTTCCCCAGCTCATTCTGGGATCTTTTTTTTTTTTTTTTTTTTTTTTCTTCAGCTCAGCCAATGTCTTTGCTGCACCTATCATTTTCCATTGCGGGCAAGCTGTATCAGAATTCTGTAGATCCCTCCCTAAGTAGCAAATTGTCTGAAGCAGCGGACGAACGCATGGGGTCCGTATCTGGCTGGATACCCGGCGCAGGACGCAGCTGGCGATGCGAATGCTGCGGCCACCGCCTAGACCGTCACGTTTTCTTTCAGAATGTAACCTATATTGCTGCGCTCTCTCCTTTGTGAGATTACGCGTATGGTTCGATATATCGTAATTCACCTAGACATGGAAACGATACCTAGGTAGTATATGCACAGTAGAACGCCCTTTTCTTTCGATACCGGTTAGATAGCAACGTACGAGACAATACGAACGCGTGGGATTGTCGTGCAGTTTTTGTCATACTTGGGCGACGCTTCTTAATCTATTCTCAGACAGATCCGCTCGTGTGGGGGGTTACATTTCGTCTTCTGAGGGCGATCCAACGTCATGTCTTGAGTGGCAATGGGGTCAAGATGCAACAGCAAACCAGTCCTCGAGCTCCTGACTGTCTTCGCATGAAAAACGTTTACGATGTTTGTTGGAAACTGGCGAGAAGGGCCTACAGCCAATAGGTTGCATATTGCTAAAATAGGGTTGTTGAAGTAGCAAACTGCCTCGTTATGTCATACTTCAGTCATGAACTCGTAGTGGCGTAGCTGTGTAGTAAGGAGAGACTTCTCACTCATAGTCTAATTATATTTGTCTCATTTGGCATAGTTAGGTCTTATTACCAGCGTAGTCTTGTTATCGGACACGAAGTTATGATGAGTACCGAAATACTGTAGGTAATGGGACTTGACATAACCAACACGGCATAGCAGTGCTGCATCAAGGAGGAGCGGGTTTCACTTTTCGCTTCCTGGAATGGAATGGTTCGCAGATGATGTGATTTCGCTGCGAACCGTCCGGGAGTCTTAAGCTTGCCGGCTTTTATTAGTTGCATTAAGCTCGGTCGTGGGGTCGCCGACGGAGCGGGACTCCTTGTTTTATGATAAGAGGATGGCATAAAACCGAGAAACCTCAAGATGCGGCCGTCTTGACATCTCTGGCGGTGTACCTACATGGTTTGCCAAGATGTTTCTGTGCCATTATTAAAAAAAAAAAAAAAGGCGAGCTTCATATTAAAAAGTTGTGGTGCGGTAGGCGACTGTCTGATCCAAAGATTCTAGGAACATGCCTGTGGATTCCTCAGAGGAGATGTCTTAGCGACGAAGTCTGTCGATACACTTTGGGATAACAGCCGAGAAACAAAACCGCTAATGGGTAATGGGGCTCGTGAGCGGTCGAATTCTCCACCGGCATCGCTGGCATCGTTGAAAGCCTTGTTTCAAGTGCTTAGATTAGTGACGACAGCAAAGGGACCGGGGGCGCTTGTTTCCTGCTTTACTATGTACTTTTCAACCTAAACCTGAGGATATCAGCCGCGGCACCGTAACAAGATACCTGTTACTCGCGCAGAGACGAACCATTGGATATCAGATCTTCTACGCCCGATTCCTTCAGCTCGCTATTGATGTTGTTGCTTGCTGTCTTGGGGTTCAGGCCCCACATGTAGCTTGTAAGCTGGTCTGTTTTCTTTGCTGGGATCTCTCAATCTAAGTAATAACGTACCTAAGTTAAGAAAACGGCTCTTCGAACCCGATCCACAGCCTCGGCGCTACGTCGTCCTGGTGCCGGCAACGCCGTAGGAAGCTCATTTGCTTTTTCGAGCTGAGGTTTGTTGACGATTATGAACTGAATGAGCTGTCAAGCTTGAACTCGAATTTCCAGGGTAGTTGGTTTGGGCTAGTTTCACTCCTAAAGCCACACGCATCAAGATTTCCATCGAAAGAGTCGCCGTATCATGCCTTGTTGGTCAATGGCATTGATGAGAAACGCCCAGGTGAGGGGTGCTCTGAGGGGTAACAGCAAAAAACGACGGGCTGATTGGCAGATTGGGTACCCATAGCTATTTAAAGGAGGAGCTTCTTGACTCCACCTCTCCAGCTTTTCATCAACGCCGGTCCCATATCTTTCTACACAGGTAGCATGTGGAGCATAAGTACAATAATGTACTTGTACTTGTATCTAGGTATCTGTATTATACAAGTATAGTACGTTTTATGTATTGTGGTATGGTCACGAACGACTCCGGTCCTTGCCGCCTCATAGATGATGTCGTAAGCTATCCGATATTGCTTGGTACTTCTGGAGGAAAAGAAGGCGAGCTACGTGGCGGGCAAATATATGTCGGGCATCATATGTACGCACCCGTTCCGCTGTGGTATTGTCTTTTCAGAACAATATTGCAGTTTCGTCATCCGTCATCCGTCACTCTCGCACCGCCTGTACCGGTTGAGCGGAGTGAGGTGATCAGGTAGGCGACAAATGACATGAATGCCTTCAAACACACGACGGCTGTGATTCGTGATAGGGGCCGTCGGATCGTGACAGCACGGCAGGATGCTTCATCCAGGACAATCAAAGCCGGGGGCGCTGTCTCGGTCTTTCGGCCTCTTCGATTGGCGGCGGTAAGAGACAATGGGGGTCTCGCATTGTATTGTACAAATACTGTGAGATGCGCCGCAATCTACTATGTAAAGTAACACTCGTATGGGTGTAAGTGTCTCGTCAACTAGCAGCCTTTTTTAGGTCGTAACTTAGCCTTGACGACCTAGGCAAAAACCTCCTAGTGCGGCCCCAAGCAAGATTCTTGTGACATGTGGGCAGAGGAAGGCTTCCACGTTTGTTTCCATTTGCACGGACCCCAGCGAACCGTTTTTTTTTCGGGGGAGAGCAACGGCAGGCCGGAGAATAAAACAGCAGGGCGAGCTTACAAGGTCATAGACGGGTGGATACACAGGAGACACACCCGTATCAGACGAATATTCTTGGATGATACACCGATACACCGCGGATCAGAGGATGTGCAGGGCGCTGTTCGAGTGGTTGCACGACCTGCCTGTCCCCTACGGACACACCTTTGCTCATGTAGTGATTCGTGACAACCAACGACAGTAAGAGACAAGCCATTGGCTGGTGCAGCAATTGGTTGGATAGGGACTCTCCTAGGGGGCAACACAAGGGTTGATGTCGAAGCGGTAAGCATCATCAGCAAATAACGCAGCCGACGACCTGCAATGTGAGAGCATTGCTTCAACCCATCCTTGCTTCTTGTTAGTAGATGGGTGTCTCAAGCAGAAGCTAGTCATTGATAGACATGTCGTGATAGGATACCCCCATGTATAAAAAGGGATACAAGAGATCTATCATCCCACAGTCCGATGTTACCGGGTTATGGGATTTCAGTTAATCGATATAGGAACAATACAGATGAATACGTATGGATGGAATATGATATAGCTCAAGTTGCAAGGTCGGGGATTTATATTAAGTGGCGTCAGAATGATAGGTCTGGGCCTATCTCGAAACTGCCAGTAAGCACTTATGCAACTAGTAGTAGCATAAACTCATACTTTTATACTTGTATTCCGTATCTGTATTCTTCTGTTAAATGAACCCGCGGCTATCAGTATCATGGACACGTGGTTTATGTCTTTCAAAGGGTATATTAGAAGCAAGGGGAGGCTAGGAATAAATTTTAGAGACAATGAGAACCGAGGTATTGGCATAGCTAGATCAGAGCCTTGCTTGAGGGGCTTGAACTATGGTACCTTGAGCTACTGTAGCGTATGCAAGTGATCTTGCTCTTAGTCGCATAAATCAAGAAAGCATCGTAGGTTTGCAGTAGTCTGCACAACTAGCGGCGTTTAAGACATGTTAGACACGAACCGAGAGTCTGGATCTACTACAAGTACCTAGGTATGGCATTCAGGTACAATTGGGAAGTAACCCACAAAAGCGTTGCTATTTAAGGCTGCGTATTCGAATGATGAGATGGTAGAAGAATAATGGAATGCCTAGCAGATCACATTCGCCATTCCGAAATGCTACGGATACTTTGATGATTTCCTCGTAGAGCACGGGATGGTTTTATTAAGAGGGCTTCCAACAACCCAAGCCGATTAGGGGCCTGTCCAGGGCTGGCACGCAACATTAGCTCGGTGTCGTGTGCAGCTCGTTTGGTCACTCGGAATCCGACCCAACACCAATCAGAGACTTTGATAGGTCTCGGATAGTGAAATGGCGCTAGCAAGTCACATCGGTCCCCATCCAAGGTCTACGGAGTAGGTAAATAATAATAATGCCTAAGAGCAACATCAATGTCAATAATAACATCATCAGCATGCGGAGGTGCGCGTCTCAAAAAGTGGACGGGGCAAATCCGCATTAATAATACATGCCTATGCTTCTGCTATGTTCCTATTCGCATACATAAGACTATACAGACGTACGAAATGCATATATTTAATAAATACCTAAGTAGGGGAAGACATGGGTATGCTATACCCAGATATAAAGAGTTGAATTTGCACCATAATCATTGCAGCTGCAATACGTCGTGTATAAAACCAAGCCTCTAATCTTTGGTGTTGGAAAAGCTTCAGTTCCAATGTGTTGTTTATGCTTCGAATGGTCTTATGCCCTTGTTCCCTGGTTTCTAGCGTCGAATCTCTTGATAATGTTATGCACTGTAGCGGGCAGCGCATTGTACTGTACGTGTAGGGAACCTGCATCTTCACATTGCAGGACATTCAAGGACATTCAATTTGCAGGCCTTGACCTTGGCGCACTTGTCTAATTGTCAGGTCAGGCCCTTGTCGGACGACGTCGGTACTGTGATGCACTGTACAGGTCTCCATGTACCCCAGTACTTGATGATCCGCGGCCCAGCTGCCCCTCTGCCCCTGACATTATCTTAAATCTGGTGACAACTGCCCTATAAACGCCGTACGTTCTACTAAATATTGGCCGGTTCTAAGAATCAAGGCGATGTACATACCACGATCCAGGTACCTCCGTCCTCTCATTTTACTGGGGAATCTGTGGCTTTCCCATCTGAGATCGTCAACCTTGGAAATGCCTGGTACTCGCATCCCGGGCCGCTTCTAGTATCCAGCTCCGTAAACATCCCAGGGCCTTACTGTTATTTTTTTTCTGTCAAAAGAAACCAATCCTCGTTCGCCAATCTCTTTCTGCTCCTCCCGAGCACCGAGCAAGATTCAGGTTTAGTCCTACCTAGTAGTTCCAAGTTCCGTAATAATTCTTCTGCTATGCGGTACGTCCTATGTTGGTCCTGCCAGCTGCAGCTTACCCTCCCCCGGACTTAGCAAATTTCCAACTTTTTCCCTTCTTTTATGGCAGGCTTGTACTGCAATTCGTAGGGACACTGGACTCTGTCAGGAGCAGCAGCAAAAACAGCAAAAACATCAACAACCACAGCAAGTAACGGCAACCCAGACTGCCTCGTCCTTCCCCTTTACGCCTCATAGACTTCTTCCCCAAGGGACTGTATAGTCGTCTTTTCCACCACTAGCCGTGTCAGTGTCCCTACTGTACCACTTCTAGCAAAGTAGATATTGGTCTCGTCCGCATAACCGACGTCAATCGTCGCGCCAGGCCGCCCGATCTACGACCGCCGACCAAGTGCCCCAGTACACAACACATTTGGTACCGATCTTTATATAAACAGGATTATAGACATCCCTGGATCTCTCTGATACGAACCTCAATGTCTTGACGAACAATGGTCACGAGAACGATTCAACGAGTTTACTCTTCTTCCTACCGCCTCTCCACAGAAGGCTCCCCCTTATTCTTATAAGGCCCGTTAAAGATGCAGACGGTTCCAAGTGTAAGTCCAACGCATCTACCCTGCAAGTAGCCAGCATCGGGCCATATGCCAGTCCATTAGACCTACTAGAGCAGACCTAGATTTAAAATCTTATTTTCTTTTTTTCTTTTTTTTTTCGAACTCAACTTGGCGTGCTGCCCTGCCGTTTTCAGATTCGTGGTATATAACTAGAACAATTTACTAATCTTAAGTGCTGTAGCTCATTGGTACCTGTACCGCGGTTGCCGCGGCGGCAACGGGTCTAACCTTCGGGGAATTAACGGATGGGCAGACTCACCCGCGACCAGACTCGAATAAACGAAAGTCAATAATAAGCGAGAGAGACTTCCTAAGCGTATTTTCATCCCGACCAGGAACGACGAGTTCTGCAGTGCCTGTTTCTCCGAGCAATGACTTCTCGCAAGATCCGAACCACCAACTCCCACCTTTCAATGCGACGAGCCGACCGAGAATTCCTCGACGATCCTCCCACACCCAAATAACACCTCCAAAATCCGGTATTGCACGGCACCCGTCCGTCAGACAGGGGGAATTTGCCCCTGCAGCCCCTATTGCCGAAGATTCGCGCGACTCTTTTTCTTCGACCTCGAACGGTTCGTGGATACGGCGACTGTCCATACGACCGCTTTCGCAGCATGAAAGTATTAGGTCCAGTGTTGGCCCCGACTCGTCTTCCATCACTTTTTCGCACAGTTCCGCAGCGCCAATTCTGTCGCACCCGGGGCAACCGTCCCACCAGCTTCCAAACAAACTAGTCAAACGTACATCTGCTGTTAATGGAGGAAGCACAGGTCCGATAGTGCGCAGAGGGTCAAGAGCACAGATGACATTGCGAAGACCAGCTACAAGCCACCAGCGTTCTGCAACATTGAACCAACAGGTCAACATCGAGACTTTACCACCGTTGCCCAAGATATCCTTTGATCGTCATAGCCGTCCTAGAGCCCAAACTCTAGCCAATCCGACCGAACAAGCCTCAGATACTTTTACTGGTGGATCGTCGTCGTGGAAGTCATTTTGGCACTCTCGCTTAGCTCGAGGCGCCGCGAAATCCTCCCCATTACGGAGCACCGACAGCACGGCCCCGCCTGGCGCAAAGAGGATCTGTGTCGAACAGAAAGGTCGCCAACGGGTTTACCTGGTAGCGCCAAAATCTCTAATCATGGGCTCCTCCCCGATAGAAGCACCGGCCGAAAGTTCTGTGGAGTCGGCAAGCCCAAGCCACAGTCAAAGCAACACAGAAGAAAGCCCCAAGTCCTCGAACAAATCCTCCGACTCGTCCCGGGAAGCTACGCCGTCTAAGCAACCCCATCGCTCTATTTCGATGCACTTCAGCTCCCCGTCGAATTGGATCTCGAAAACGGGGAGTATTCGCCGTCGTAAGCGTGGCGAAGCTGTGGGCGGAACCAAGCGGCATGTGTCTGCTCCTGTCACGTTAGATACCGAACCCGTTGCGGCTCCCGATACAACGGATCAGGACGAATCTTTAGAGAAGGATGATCAGCCGAATCAAGCCGAGTCGGAGCTTGCAGCTATATTCCGTCCCCCGACCCGGAAGCGGAATACTTGCTCGCCCTTACCACCTATATCGAGACTTTCCAGTTTCCACATTGACTTGAACAAGCTCGGTTCTACGATGGGCCCTCATGCTCAGTTCAACGACTCGGTAACTAATACCGGAACATCTTCCAGAGTCACCTCAAATACCTCGCAGGCCCGAACGCTGGATCGTGCTTCTACGACCGCCAGTTCCGAATATCACCGTGGATTTACCTCTGGGGACGATGACGATACTGACTTCAAGACGGATACCCCGTTTGACTCCCTGCGAACGGTAGCATCGGGACGGAGACGAACACTCGATAGCCCCTTGGAGTTCATGTTCGACGAGTCTCCCCCGAGTACCGCGGGTAACAACACGAAGCCGAAGAGATTGTCAATCCAGGAGATTCTGGGACCTGCCTTCGATGGCGGCAATAAGATTATGGAGGAAGACGAGAATCAGTTCACTCCTATTCGTGGAGCATACGAGGAAGCCGAAGCACGATTTCGTACAGCTAATATTCAAGATAAGGATGGCTTCAAGTATGATTTCGCTTCTCCTACCTTCTCTATGCACAGAGATAATCCCCGTCTTTCTCTAGACGATGACGATGACGACCTCGACTGGGACAAAGAAGACGACAATGGTATATGTAATCACCTATCACCACCGGGTTCTATGAACTCGCGACGAGGTAGCCCGAACTCTCGAACAGCCCTAGCTTGTATCACTGGGAATAGGAGACCTAACGCTAGCTCTGATGCTGCCAGTGAGCGACCTCGAAGCACCGTTTTCGATTGGACAGAACCTTTCCCCCACGAGAAGATTGACGGAGATGGAGGACATCTTCGACCGAAAACGGTTCATGGTAAGCAGGAGATTGATGTCAGAGGAGGCCGCTGTGCGAGTCGTAAGACTCCTACGCCCGCCCATGTGAGGAGCCAGAGCGTGCCCGTCGTCCCAGACCAGTCGGAGACTACCGCTCCAACCCCTAAATTCGGAACTTGGGGACTTGGCCAGAAGAATGCGAGCGAAGACTGGGATGATGATTTCGAATTCGAGGAAGAGGATGACTTTGGATTGGCCACCGGCAAGACAGAGGAGAGCCGTTTTTCGATGGTCGTCCCCGCGTCCATTCAGGCTACCCAGCCGACCATTAAGGCTCATTCTGGCCAGATACGCGAGCTCTCACTTTTGGTTAATGATCTAAAGCGACTTTGCCGACTCGGCCGTGAGATGGAAATGCTTAATGGCCCGTCTACGAAACTCTGGAGAGAAGCTGAGGGCATAATTGCTTTGGCTTCGCCAGACGATGATTCGACGGATGGCGAAGACTCCAAGGAGGTTTCTAACACGAACGGAAGCGCAGCAGGGACTCGATTCATGGAACATGGTTTGGATGGTGCTGGTCCTGACGACCAAGGAACTTCCAGAGTGTCGGAAAGCCAACGAAATGCAGTCATTCGTGAACGGCCTGTAGGTCGCCGTCGATCTGTCTTCTCTCCAGATGATGACATCTTCGGTACTTGGGATCAAGCTGATGATGAGCCTGCGATTGATCGTCCCAAGACCCCGGAAAACCGTATCGCTAGTCCTGAGTTCAAGTCCGCTAGTACTGCTAGATCTGTGATGGACGTTATGCAGTCTCGATTGCCAAGATCAAGCGCGAACCTCGAGGAGAGCGAGCCATCGTCTGGCAAGGTCAATTTCGATACCAATAGTCTGAAGGAGCTGGTCAAGCGGGCAAGCGATCTGAGGGATAGCTTATCTGACTTGGTTCGTAAGGCGGACCACCTCACACAAAGTCCAGCACGGACTCCTAAGCACACGAGACCGGACGGAAGCCCAGCATTTACACGAGTTTTCGATGAGCCGACGTCGAGTCCCACCCGACGAGTACCCCATAATCACAACAGTAATTCTATTCTCGGCAACGGCTCTGTCAGCACATCCCCGTCTAATGGACTAGGCCAGCGCATGCAGATGATGACAGTTAGCTGAGAACGTACCTACCTAATCACGGTCTCAGAAACCCCGTCTTTGACCGACGAAACCATCCGTCTTATAAATACAACACACCACCTCACCAGTCTGACTCCGTTACGAGCCATGTATATGTGAAGGCCTGTTTAGTTTGCATAGCGCAGGATTGGGTTTGGCGTGTTTTGTTTTTCTTTTGCGACACGCATACATAAGGAACTTTGAACTTCCTCCTAATCACGCCGAGGAAGCAGCATAAGGGAAAAGCATTTGTTGATTTTGATGCCGATAATTTTTTCGGCACGGGTATAAAACTTAATTCGGTATCGAAAGGCCGTGGGCGATTTGATAACCCGCACGATTCTGAACACCCTCCCGACGACGTCTAGACGTCGGCGGATGACGATACACCAGACCTATAGAATATGGAGTACCATGAACACGAATTGACGACTTTTCGCATGCCTAGTCCATGCTCGGATGGGCCCGACGGTCTATTCCGTCCGGGAAGCACGAAGTAGATCCGGAGGGTTTCTTAATACACGCATAAAACAAGGAGGATGGATACGAGTGGTGGTTTCTGGACCCAAGGTTTACGATATAGACGGCCTCGACGGGGAGTTGACAAGACAAATAAACCACCATCTCACCTTTATAACATGGTCTCTCTCACCGTAGGCCATTGAAAAAAGGGAGCACACCTTTTTTTACACCGGTTGCCATCCTTATGATATATGCATTCTCGTTTTTGTTCTCGCATATGCCACGAACTTTTTTTTTTCTCGCAACGATTCGGCTCTGACGATGACTGTGTGTGTGTACGGCTGCTTCTTTCTATTTTTTAGGGGTAGTCTTTTGGTGTTGTAACGAATTATTACTTTTTTCCTCCTGTATGGTATTTTTTCTCCTTCACTTCGGAAGTGGAAAAAATGGAAAAGAAAAATGGATTTGTTATTTAACTTCGTCTTTTTGATTTCCCTTTCTTTCTGATATTTTTTGCAAGGCATGGCATCGGCATGGGGATAACGGTTAAGGAAGACATTATGGTACATGGAATTGCATTTGTATAGGTTAGAGAGACAAGTCAGGCTTGATGGGTTTTTTTCCTTATGGATGGCTTGATAGGTTGGTGGCAAAAAAAGAGAAGAGAGAAAGTAAAATACTAGGAACCTAAGCAAAGCAAAGCAAAGCAAAGAAAAGAAAAATACGATTACTGAGGCGATCGGAAAATTGGTCGGCCGCAAGTTGAGAGTTTTGATATATGATATGATATACGTGATATGATATGGCTTTGATGGTGAATAAACTTCCAAGTGGTTTATTGATACTATGCCCGTGATAATAGGAACTACCTACCTAAGGTATGAATATTATGTACGCATTGGTGTAAGAAGGTCAAGGCTAGATAAATAATGATAATAAGAGCAGAAGGAACACAAGTGTAAGGAAAGAATAAAAGCTATGTTGCGAATATGTTCGTTTTCTTATACTACCTAGGTATATTGTAGCTAGACCTTTACGCATTGGCGATTCTTTTGCCCCGGACCTTCGCTTAGGTATGTAAACTTGATGCTGTTATCTTTGATGGCGGGTCTACCGACAACATGGCCACCATTATGAATATTATCCACGCGTAGGTGTATTGGCTTCAGTATGCTTATTGATTCTTGATTTCATATCTCACGGCCGCCTGATCTAGATTAAAGCTTGAGTTGGACGGATGCATCCGGGCTAGAACTTGGGAGCATCTGATGCTTGCATGTATTGCTCAGGGGTACATTGGACATGGGACCATAAACAACAGACGGTGAACATGCATGGTTTTATTAGTTTCTCCAGAAGGGCATCGTGTTCTTGAAGGAGGCAAAATCATTTCTTACCCTTCACCGCTTTAGATTCGTAAATAGGTGGCAGGCAGCAGAATAACGACTGGTCGGCGATGGATTGAAGTTGTTGATTTTTCTGATATGTTGGTACCTATGTACCTAAGGTAGTAGGAGATGGGGGTTGCCAAGCACCCGCGTCTACGGTACACTATACCTTTATGGATACGGTGTAATGAGATATAATTGGCTGAAATTACACCAAGCTGCCAGGTACCCTTTACCTTCTACCTCCAGCTATCTGTGGGCATATGTACTACCTAGTAGGATGTAGCTTGTAGGTGGCCTGTTGGTGCCACAATACCGATAACTCAGGCCCGTGCACTGTGGTTCCCCTTTAAAGATCGAATGAAAAGAGGGGCACCCCCTGTCAACAAATTGGGAGCGTGCCTTTCCCTTTTGGAAAAATCACCACAGCAAAAAAAGCTGCCATCGACTTTCCTCAGGCACAACCACAACTCTTCTTCTTCACACACACCGCTCCTCTTCCCTCTTCCTCCCTTCAAACTTCTACCATCGAGAGACGCATCCTTTTTTTGTTACTCGCCTTTGCTCCTATCGACCCGTGTTCGATACACTAATCACCAACCGTAAATATGCGTGAGATCGTAAGTCTTAGTATTTTAAATGTTTACTGCTGACCCCAGAGAAGGAGAGGAACCCCTGAACGCGTTCCCATAAACCCCAACTTCCCCTGATTCCATGCTCCTACCCCTCCACGCACAAACACCACAAACGGAAAACGAAGATATCTCAATCCCCTTCATCGCTGACTTCAGCAGAGTCTTTGGAATCGAAAGCTAACCTTATCTCTTCGTCTCAAATAGGTTCATCTCCAGACCGGCCAATGCGTAAGAATTACCTCCATCCCCACATACGACCATCGAATATCAACACGATAGAGAAAAATAACGGCGGGGCTCACACGAATAATATAGGGTAACCAAATCGGTGCTGCTTTCTGGCAAACCATCTCTGGCGAGCACGGTCTCGACAGCAATGGCGTGTACGTATTTCATTGGTCAATTCTTCGGAAGGGAATTGGGAATTAATGGGTTATCAACAGCTACAACGGAACCTCTGAGCTCCAACTGGAGCGCATGAGCGTCTACTTCAACGAGGTACGCCGAAAACAAAAACAAGAATGCATACGCAAGGACCGTTACTAATTGGACGCGCGCAGGCTTCCGGTAACAAGTATGTTCCTCGTGCCGTCCTCGTCGATCTCGAGCCCGGTACCATGGATGCCGTCCGTGCTGGTCCCTTCGGT
Source organism: Hypoxylon sp. FL1150 (assembly GCA_022495205.1). Taxonomy (NCBI): domain Eukaryota; kingdom Fungi; phylum Ascomycota; class Sordariomycetes; order Xylariales; family Hypoxylaceae; genus Hypoxylon; species Hypoxylon sp. FL1150. The sequence continues at coordinate 460,558 of MU376163.1, forward strand.
CAGCTTTTCCGACCTGACAACTTCGTCTTTGGTCAATCCGGTGCCGGAAACAACTGGGCCAAGGGTCACTACACTGAGGGTGCTGAGCTTGTCGACAACGTTCTGGATGTCGTACGTCGTGAGGCTGAGGGCTGCGATTGCCTTCAGGGTTTCCAGATTACCCACTCGCTCGGTGGTGGTACCGGTGCCGGTATGGGTACCTTGTTGATCTCCAAGATCCGCGAGGAGTTCCCCGACCGAATGATGGCTACTTTCTCCGTTGTTCCCTCCCCTAAGGTCTCCGACACCGTCGTCGAGCCTTACAACGCTACCCTCTCCGTCCACCAGCTGGTCGAGAACTCGGACGAGACTTTCTGCATTGATAACGAGGCTCTGTACGATATCTGCATGCGTACCCTGAAGCTATCCAACCCTTCGTACGGTGACCTGAACCACTTGGTCTCTGCCGTTATGTCGGGTGTCACCACTTGCTTGCGATTCCCTGGTCAGCTAAACTCTGACCTCCGCAAGTTGGCCGTCAACATGGTACCCTTCCCTCGTCTGCACTTCTTCATGGTTGGCTTCGCTCCCCTGACCAGTCGTGGTGCTTACTCCTTCCGTGCCGTTACCGTTCCCGAGTTGACGCAACAAATGTTCGACCCCAAGAACATGATGGCTGCCTCCGACTTCCGCAACGGTCGCTACCTGACGTGCTCTGCTATCTTGTAAGATACCTATTGCACTTTGTCGATGAGTGCTTATTTGCTAACTCTTAATTTCTAGCCGTGGCAAGATCTCTATGAAGGAGGTTGAGGACCAGATGCGCAACGTCCAGAACAAGAACTCGTCTTACTTCGTTGAATGGATCCCCAACAACGTTCAGACCGCCCTCTGCTCCATTCCTCCCCGCGGCCTGAAGATGTCCTCCACCTTCGTCGGTAACTCTACTGCTATCCAGGAGCTATTCAAGCGTGTTGGTGAGCAGTTCACCGCCATGTTCCGACGAAAGGCTTTCTTGCATTGGTACACCGGTGAGGGTATGGACGAGATGGAGTTTACCGAGGCCGAGTCCAATATGAACGACTTGGTCAGCGAATACCAGCAGTACCAAGACGCGGGTGTCGATGAGGAGGAAGAGGAATACGAGGAGGAGCTTCCTGCTGAGGGAGAGGAGTAAATTGGCTCTATGATATACCCCCCGTACCCCATGAACGGCACCGTGTAATTCGTCGGCACAGCGTGGATGGATGATTAGGCAAATGTCACGATTCTCTTGCGGTTCCTGAGCCCCCCCTATACTATTCTCGCGTCCCCCTTTTTTTGTCATGCAGACCAGAAGACCCTCAAATGGATATAAAGTACCCTAACCTACCTAACGAATTAATTGATCGGATCAATGATCAGTTGAATGAAAGGGGCTTTCGGTCTTCTTGTGTGAAGGGGGGGGGGGGACGGCTTGTTAGATATACCTCCTCTGGTGTCTGCCGTCGTGGAGTAAATGGAAAAAGAAAAAAGGACTTTATTCTTTGCTAGTAGTACCAAGAACACAAATTGAGTTGTCTTGTACACATATATCTTTTTAATGCAAAAATCTATGGTCGTTGTAATACTTAGGTAGATTCTGGAAGCTACTTTGTGTACTTGGTGATACCTCTTGGGTTACTTTTAGAGTACGGGTCAGCTTGGTGTACATGTACCTACCTAAATTATAATTTCGTACTTGGATACGGATATCATAATTGACAAACATCAGCCAAACCGGCGGATAGCTACTCCGGCGTACGAGACTTCAGGATAATATTGAGCTTCGTCATAGGTAGACTGGTAAAAGTTATCAGATGGTTTCAAATAAGCATTTGTAAAATTAAACAGTAGAAATCATGTACACTGTCAGACTGTATACATCCGCGTCCGCCCCTTATCCCCTTACTCCCTTACATCAATGTTATCTTGGTATATATGAAAATAAATTATGCAAATATCAGACACCGTTCGTCCTCATCCCATGCCATCCCTAGCATTGCATCATAGACATCATTCACAGGTACTGTAATATCCTTCGCACACTCAGCTAACCGACCTCACCACTCCGGCGCAGACCCGCACCCGCCCGCGGGCAGCACCTCGACGGGCCTCCGCATTGCCACGTCCACCATCGGCCTCACCCCCGGCTTCTTAGCACGGTGGCCCTTGAAATTGATCTTGCGATCCAGCTCCTCGAACTGGCCGGCCCCGCCGCTGTCTGCCTTCTTCACCATCCACTTCGCGGTGCCCAGCGCCGCGTCCAGCTCTTCTACGGGAGGCAGGCGCACGTAAACCATGCCGTCGGCGCGCTCCTCGACGTCGAAGGTGGCGATGGACAAGGAGGAGTCGTTCCGGCAGGTGCCGTCTGATAGGTCGAAGTTGCGCTTGTGGTAGGGGCATGATATCCAGGGGGCTTTGGCGTCGCCGCAGGGTTCTTTTGTCGGGGGCGTGGTGATGGTGGTGGTGGTGATAGTGGTGGAAGGAGAGGAGGTGGAGGGAGAGGGAGAGGAGATGTCCTGCCCGATCAGCCCGTCCGACAGCGCGAACGACCGCTTGTGCGGACACATCTGCTGCGTGGCGTAGTACCGGCCGCGGACGCGCCACAGCGCCAGCTGCGTGTCGCCGCGCTTGACATTCGCGCTGATGCCGTTGGGCGTGTCGTCCGCGCCCGCGAAATAACTCGCCTCGACGACGGGCTGCCAGGCGGTGCTCGACCAGCGGTCCTTCAACCCCTTGAAGTCGTCCTCGGCCGCGTCTCGAGGCCAGTGCACCGGCCGGCTCTGGTCGCGGTCTTTTTCGGTCTCCATGACGTCCGCCGTCTCGGTCGTGTTGGCGAACTGCTTGAATTTCGCGGCGATGGCCGGGTCGCGCACGGCCTCGGCCCACTCGTCGAAGAAGGAGTCGACGAGCTCCTGCATTTGGGCTTCGAGCGACGCGCAGATGCCGAGCTTGTCTTCTAGGATCACTTCTTTTAGGTACTTGAGCCCGCCGGGAAGGTTCTCGAGCCACCGCGCCGTTCGCTGGAGTTTGTCTGCTGTCCGGATGTAGAACATTAGGTACCGGTCTAGGATCGGGATCACCTCGGACGGCGCGACGTCTTTGGCCAGCAGCTCCGAGTGTTTTGGTTTCGCGCCGCCGTTGCCCGCGACGAATATGTTGAAGCCTTTTTCGGTGGCGATGAGCCCGAAGCTTGTCGAATTTGTTAGTACGGTTGTCTTGACAGTAATTGGAAGTAAAAAAAAAAAAAAAAAAAAGGGGGTGGAGAGGACAGAAACAACTTACTCCTTATTCTGGGCCTCGGCACATTCACGCACGCACCCGCTCACGCCCCCTTTTATCTTGTGCGGGCTGCGTATGCTCTTATACCGCTCCTCGATACGCACGGCCATGCCCACGCTATCGCCGACGCCGAACCGGCACCACGTCGTGCCGACGCAGCTCTTGACGGTGCGCAGGGACTTGGCGTAGGCGTGGCCGCTCTCCATGCCGGCGGCTATCAAACGGCCCCAGATGTCCAGCAGGTCCTGCTTCCGGGCGCCGAACATGTCGATGCGCTGCCCCCCCGTGATCTTGGTGTAGAGGTTGTACTTGCGCGCGACCTCGCCGATCACGATGAGCTTGTCGGGCGTGATCTCGCCGGCCGACACCCGCGGCACCACCGAGAAGGTGCCGTTGCGCTGGATGTTGCCCAGGAACCGGTCGTTGGTGTCCTGCAGCCCGTGGTGCGCCCGGTCCATCACGTGCTTGTTCCACAGCGACGCGAAGATGCTGGCCACCGCCGGCTTGCACGCCTCGCACCCGTCCGACTGCGCGTCGTTGCCCGCCTCGCGCATCACTTCGGGAAGCGTCTTGAGCCGCTTGATCATGATGATGTTGTACAGGTCCGCGCGCGAGTAGTCGAAGTGCGCGCACAGGTAGTTGGTCACCTCGGCGCCCATGTCCGTCATCGTCTTGGTGAAGATGCTGGTCACCAGGGGCATGCACCCGCCGCACCCCGTGCCGGCTTTCGTGCACGCCTTGACGTCGCCGACCGTCTTGCACGTGCCGTCCTTGACGCCGTTGACCACGTCGCCTTTCGTCACGTTGTGGCACGAGCAGATCTGCGTGTCGTCGTCTAGATCGTCGCCGTCGTCGCCGCCCCCCTCTTTCTTCGCGCCGAGGATCAGCTGCGCCGGCGGCATGTCCAGCTCCTTCTGGTTCTTGACCATGGGCACCAGCTTGATGTAGTCGCTCGTGTCGCCGATCATCATGCCGCCGAGTAGGTACTTGCCGTCGGGCGTGAAGAGGTACTTCTTGTACACCTGCGCGAAAGGGTCCTTGTACGTGAGCGCCTTGACCGGCGGCGGCGGCGGGCCCCTGACGACCGTTTTTACGACGCTCTGCTGTTCGTCTGCCTCCTCCTTCTTCTTCTTCTTCCTGGCGGCGGCGGCGGCCTTGGGCGGCAGGGAGCTGGGGCCGTCGCGGTCGGCGAAGAAGTCGCCGAAGCTGGCGACGTCGACGCCGAGCAGCTTGAGCTTGGTGCTGAGGTCGGGCCGCTTGAACGTCCGCGGCTGGTGCAGCTTGGCCTGCGTGAGATTGAACGACAGCACGTCGGCCATCTCGACGCCCGGCGCGATCAGCCCGAACGTCTGGCCCTGCCAGCTCGCGCACTCGCCGACGGCGTAGACGTCCGGGGCGCTGGTGCTCAGGTCGTCGTTGACGAGAATACCGCCGCCGCGGTCCGCGCACGCGATGCCCGCGCTGCGCGCCAGCTGGTCGCGCGGGCGCACGCCGATGGCAAAACAGATCGTCGAACAGTCCATCTCCTCGCCGTCCTCGAAGACGACGCCCGTCACGCTGTTCGCCTCGTCCGTCTTTATCCTGCCAACTCTTTTGCCAAGTAGTATATCGAGCCCCAGCTCCGTCACCTTCTCCACGACCAGATTCCCGGCGTCGGCGTCCAACTGTCGACTTAGCACCCAGCGGTTCCGCTCGACCAGCTTTACTTTGTCGTAGCACGCGAGGTCCATCATGGCGTTGGCGGCCTCGAGACCGAGCAAGCCGCCGCCGACGACGGCGCCGACGGTGCCCCGGCGAGACTCCCCGAAGGAGATCAGCCGCTGCAGGTCCGAGATGGTCCGGTACACGAAGACGCCGCGCGCGTCGTGGCCCGGCGTGTGCTTGGGCAGCACGGCGTCCGAGCCCGTCGCTAGCACTAGGATGTCGTAGGATACTACGTCGCCGCTGGCGCAGGATACTGTCTTGGCTGAGGGGTCGATGCTGGTGACTAGCGTGTTCAGGTGGTAGCTGAGTTTGTTCTCCGGCGCGTGTAGTGCGTACTGTCGGGTTGTTAGTGTGTGTGTGTGTGTGTGTGTGTGTGTGACAAGAGCGTGGAAATCAGAGGGAGTATCTCCGGCTTGGGATGGAGAAGAGATGGAGAAGGGGGGAGGGGGGACTCACCCATTCCTTCGGGTTCAGATACAGGTTCTCGACTTTCCGGTGGCCGAAGAAGCTCGTGAGGCCGACTCGATTGTATGCGAGGTGGGGTTCCTCGCCGATGACGACGATGTCATATTCGCGGGCTCTCGCGTCGAGCTTTAGGAGTTTTTCTCTGGGAGTGAGGTTAGGATGGAGGGATCTGGTAGGACTTATAGGCTCTAGCAGTATGAGTGTAAGTATGTAAGTAGGTAATGAGCTTACATGAAGGCGATGCCGACCATTCCCAGGCCGACAACGACCAGCTTGGTCCTCTTATCGACTGTCATCTTAGAGCAAGGTTAGATAAGCTATATATATGAACGAAGCCGGAAAACTACGTCACAACCAACGTTCTCACCCCTGGCTGCATAAGCCCGTACTACAGTAAAGTAGGACCTGTGAGACAACTCGCTACTTGGATATGGTAGCCCTTCGTCAAAAAGAGGGATGAAAAGATACAAGATAGCTTACGAGAAGGGGTGAGAGAAAGGAAGAAAAGAAAGACTAGGTACACAACACTACGACGAGCAGATAAGTTTTACAGCAGCAGACCGGTCAACCTAAGCCTAATGGCAAGGGATATTACAAGTTGGAACTACACATGACGGAAGCGTGCATCTCCACGGCATAGGGAGATGCTTCTAACGCAGGCGAGGGTGCTGCTGCCGATAGATAGGCGACGCAACAAAAAGCTGACTACAGCCAAGAATCCCCGTGTCTCTCATTGGGTGTTTGTGTTTCGTGATGGCTAGAGGAGAGATAACTACCCGGCGGCTTTAGCTCGATCTAGAGATTTTTGAGAGATCATAGTCAAGGAATTTCTAGAGAGCAGCGGCCCGCTTTCTTCTTCTTTTCTAACCCAAGCCCGCGGCGCATCTTGGTTATAGGGCAGACTTGTATCTCGACGTCCGAAGCGGTTCTAGGTCATGAAGCCGGGTTCGATGTTGGCGTGGAGTTGGTGCGGATCCGATCTTGATAAGAAAAGTAGAAGAGGGCGCCGTATGCGAATAATGCGATAAGGTAACATTTTTCCGACCAATCGGCGGTCCTTTTTTCTCATTCGCTGCTTGTGTAAGAGCGCCGCGGAGAAAGACGGCGGGTTCTGATTCGTCTTAACCCTTTCCTATTATTCAATGCTGATACCATATCTAAGGAAATGTGCATCTCCGGCGAGAGTTTCTATAATCCGCGTAGGTAAAGCTATTCGACGAGCCTAGATCTCTCCTATAAGTGATTTGGACATCCCCGGCGAACATTCTTCCAAGTCGATGCTGTCTGCCCACGGACGGTATTCGGCATGTGGACGGCTTCTTCGCTATTGACCTCCAGCCCCTGAATTCAAGCGGGTATGATCAGAAAAACGCCCCTAATCAGATAACCACTACGCGAGAAACTCAACTAAGCTTTTTAGTGTCTCGCCAAGGCCTTCGATCGCGGGTAACCTAGTCAGGTGTAAATAGGGGCAATGATGTCAAAGAACATCTTCTCCCACTCAGCCTTTTTGATAGTCATCTTCTCCTTTTATATCTATCTCGAATCATATTCTATCAGTCAATTGACACAGATATAATGTCATATCTCCTCAAATAAATGGTTAAGGTAAGGTGTTTGAGTGAAAAATCGACTTGTCTATTCCCGTTAGGTTACGTTCTATCGAATCTTGAAATGTCCTCTTCTTTTGTCCATGGGGGATCACTATCAATCACATGTTGACCAAGTGCTATGGGAGAGCATCCCTAACTTACTAAACTTAGCAACAAGGTTCGATCACAAGTCCCAGATGGTATCCAGTTGAAACATCATATCTCATATCTCATGTATTCATTTTCTCTTCTACCTATATCACATCGTTCCACATACACGCCCCTATATTCATCAACCGCCATTACACCTCATGCACCGCCCAAAATGCCGCTAACCATCACACTTTTGATCTAACACCGAGCCGACCTAATCTTAGAGGCAAAGCCCGCGCCTCGACCGCGACCGAGCAGCAGCGACTCACTTGCCAGTCGTCGGCTTAAAGTACCCATCAGCGCACTTGACCGCGCCCTCCACGCCCGAGAACCAGCTTACACGGTCCTTGGTAAACTGCTCGACGCGGGGTCTCAGCCTGGTCTCGTGGAGGCTAAAGTCGTCGACGGTGCCGATGCGCAGGATGCTCGTGCCCGGGAACGCGGCGCCGACGCGGTACATGAGGGTGCCGCACGTGCCGCAGAAGTGGTTCGTCATGGCGTGGCCCGACGCGATGCTGCGGTCCTGGCTCCAGGCCTTGAGGCCTTGTCGGCCGCGCACGTGCCGCAGGTGCGTGTCCTGCACGATGAAGTTGCTCGCGAACATGGACGCCGTGATCTTCCGGCAGTCCGTGCAGTTGCATACGAATGTGTCGACGAGGCCGGGCTTTTCGGTGGGCTTGGGAAGGGGGAAAGGCGGTGTTAGTTGAGGGGAGGGTGGGAGGCAGAGAGGGGGGAATAGGGGCGCCAAGGGAGGTTGGCTTACGAAGGCTAGTTGGACTGCGCCGCAGAAGCAGGTGGCTGTGGCTTCGGTTTCTTTGGTCCAGCCGTCGTTGGCAACGCCGGTCACTTGTGTATGTGTTAGTACTTCTTCGGGGAGACGTCTTGAATGCGAGGTACGTACGAGGGAAGTAGGGCTTGGAGGTGTCGGCGGTGGCGGCCATTGTTTCCGTGGTCATACCTCAAGTAATGCTGATTGGTTGTTTGACTATTGTGTTAAGGTAACTCTCGTATAGAGAAGCCTTTAGGTTGTTATTGGAGTTCTTGATGGTTCTTGGTGGTTCCTGATGAGAAGAGAAGAAATGCTGTGTCGTGATGGACGAATTCATGTTTGGTACGAGGGGAGATGTCCTGAGTTATATACTCGCTCGTGAGACCATACGACAATAACTAGATTCAATAAACGGAGACTCTGACTTTCTTCTAGGCATCAACTTTCTTCTCTTTCCTATGCTACGCAGGCTAATTCCGTGTATACGGCGTGGATTCGGGCTTAAGGTACGTGTGCATGCTATCTTAGTGCGGAGTTGACCATTTTCCAAGATTAGGTAGGAATAAGAGAAGGTTTTCGATAGGTGTATTATTCATTCAAACTACGTAGGTATAATGGCATCGCTCGAATAGGCTGCATGTATGTTGACCTTTTACATGCGGTCACTAGGACTTAAGAGTGTCAAAGCTACGTCAAGGTGGCAGTATAGTGGTATCTGTAATCTATCATAGAGTTCCAGGTGCAGAGGTGCTTGCTGTGGGGTGTTATAGTGTATCACTGGACGGTTTGGGCCCTTTACCTATTTCGGATAATGGTGTCTGCCCAGGTGGCGTCGTATAGGGGCAGAGGGGGGGCATGTAGGTACCTAGGTTAGACTTCCAACCCCGCTTAGCTCAGACCTCTCGGGCATGCATCCCCTGAACACCAATTGCCTGTACAAGAATCTGGTCTTCAAGGGCTAGGTTAGGTTAATATATAAGGTTGTGAATCTCTGCAGGATATCTGCAGGACTTGGTGTTTTGAGGTTCTTCTCGGCCTTCTCACATGGCATTACGTCATGTATACTATGTGACGGATTCTAACATGGTCATGACCGATACCAATTCGATTAGCGACGTATTCCAGCTCTTCTGCCACCCAATTGACACCAGGCTTGGATATTCCGTATAGGGTATTCGTCTACGGAATACGGCTCGGCGCTGCTATTTTCATCATCCGATGTGACGGATCGTTCTATGCTAGATGGGATTATCGATTATCTTTTCGCAAACCTTTACCGACCAAGTTAAAGCGCGTCTCACACCTCAGCTTCTTAGCCGCTAGAATACCACCCTTTATACTGCATCGACTTAGCGGCTGATGGACTTTGCCGCGAATCGACTTGCTCCTTCTATAATTGTCCACGTTATTGTTTAGCCTGCTGACATTGACATTACATGCGACGGGCCAATTTCGTTTTTCTATTGGTTGGTCTCTCCATGTTGTGTTATACACACACTGGCTATGCTCCTCGGTCTATGATTGCACAATAAGCCGCTGCCGCCGGGCCTACATATATCAGGGCCAGTCGCTTCTTGTTTCGAGAATTGCTCCGAGACATGAGGGGAGAGAGGCCGGTATGGCCGTACCAACCGTTCTCTTGCCACTCCGTCCAGATTCGGACCGGGTGCCAATCTTTCTACGGCGATGATCTTGGCATTGCATTAGACATATAAGTTGTCATATTCTAAGATTAGAGTCGCGAAAATTACCGAATTAAGGGATACGTCACCAGCCTTATGTAGGGGGGTTCGACCGTTTTTCATTTGACGTTGGGGATGGTTGCGGCGTGGCCGAGCCACAGTATTGACAGCATTGAACATAGTACACGTGGAAACCCGAATTATTTACGGATCCCCTGCCACGCCCGCCAAGCAGATATTCGATCCAATGCGCCGGGTCAATCTGTGTGCACATATCGAAACTACGAAGGCCAAACTAGTGCGAGAGATAACCGAGAATATTGAGAAGATTAGTCTATTCTTAGCTCCAAAGTCTGCCGGCGTTGGGACGTTGCGGCCGAAAGTATTCACGGGAGCCGAGTAAAAGAGAATGGCCCATCGATGGATGGATGATTCCGTGCCGTGGTATGGAACGAAACGAGAGCATTATTCCAATTGGATACGAGAAGAAATGACGAATTACAAGGAGGATTATATGGCTTCTAGAAGAAGGAAGGTTATTGGAAGACGCGATTATGTGATGTCCAAGTACCTAGGTATGAATAGGGGCGTGGCATCAAGACAGGCTTGGATGGCCTGATAGGGCCTCGACACCTACACTGATAGGTTAGGGGGAAAGACAAACCAAAACACCAGCCACAGAGAGCTCAGGGCTGTTGGCACACTTCTGGGCTGAAACACGGGTTGGCACTAGAACCTTTCCCTGGTGGGTTAGGTCAGAAGCACGTACTCTCTACATACTACTTCATGTACTATGTAAGCTCGTAGGCCGAGAAATAAAATGAAGAGTGGGGCGCGGGAAAAGCCACACGGCCGCACGGTCGAAAAGCACGCGGTGGAGCACATGGGAATAATGCAGTAAATGCAGTGAATGCAGGGTAGGCAGGGGGTATGTTGAGGGGGGGACATGGGGGGGGGGAACATGGATGCGCATGGACTTCCAGAACTGCCAGCTGAAGCGTAGGCCGATCCTACTGTCGTACCCAATGAACTTTCCCACTCTTTTTTGCTTCTAATGGCTCTAGATGTGCTAACTTATAGCGCCCTACCTAGGTAGTTGATAAGTAGAAGTTAGGTGTCCTTAGGTGTTTACTTTGATACTTGTTTGCTGAATCTAGGCTCTCTATACCTCCTCGCATGTACCCTCATCGATCTCACTAGCAGCCAACTAGCATTAACTTAGGTAGAAGTACTAGCAGTACTAGCAGTACTAGCAGTACTAGCAATACTAGCAGCAGGTAACTGCCCGCACTACCTTTTTTTGTTCCCATGTCCCTTGTGCGTACCTAAACAGACTGCCGCAATCTCCCTAACCACTCTATTGCTACCCTCTACCCTCCAGCTCCAAACAATTACAATAGTGCACATAATACTTGTCCTATGAATGGTTGGGGGAGCTAGGTATCCTAATTGTCAACTATCTATTTCCTCTCTTGAAGACACTTTTTTAATATTCGTTTATTATCATCCCAATCCCCCGGCCCGCTGGCGATGGTTGGCTTCTCTCTCCTTCCCTCACTTAACAGCGCAAAAGTTCCATCAGGCTGAGAATACATATAGTAGGAGTCTGGTAGGGATCTCCAGAAAGTGGATCTCTTTTCTATCTGACCTCCTGACATCCTAACGTCTTTTAACGTCCCTAATAACCATCCCCAATCCTTCCTATCATTATTTGTTATCTGGTCTCTGTGTGTTTCTTTCTTTTTTGCGCTTAATATTCGCCCGCTTTCCTTGGTCCTTCCATCCGATCGTCCATCCCGTTCGAATCTTTCGTCCCATCAGCGTTCCCCTGCGCTGTTGAGACGGAACCTGAGCTTCCAATGGGCAATAGCCAAGGCAGGCCCGTTGACCTCAACGGCGAAGGTATGTTTCTCTGGTCCGGGGATCCCACCCCTTGTCTCGGAAGGGCCACATACCCTACCAGTAATTTCACGTTGCTGACAATGCCTTGTGTTGTTTCGCAGTGAACCTCAACCATTTCCGATTGTTACGAGTCGTCGGCCGCGGTGCTTTCGGTAAAGTTCGAATAGTCGAGAGAAAGGATACGGGCTTATCATTTGCCCTAAAATACATCCGTAAAGATGAGGGTGCGTTACCCTCCCAACCCGATTTCCGAGTTATATGATTGTATCGTATGGGAACCCAGCATGTTAACTTCATGTTCGCTTCATAGTCGTACGGTCCGAGAGTGTAAAGAATATCATACGTGAACGGGACATGCTTCAGCGTGTAAACCACCCCTTCATCTGTAACCTGCGTTATAGCTTCCAAGATATCGAATACATGTATGTCTAAATCACCAGCATCCCTAGCGTGGTGAACCTTCTAACCCGAATTCCACCAATAGGTACCTTGTGGTCGATTTAATGAGCGGTGGCGACCTGCGTTTCCATATATCAAGGAAGACCTTCACCGAGGATGCTGTGCGGTTCTGGATAGCTGAGCTGGGTTGTGCGCTCAGATACATTCATAAAGAAGGCATAATACACCGAGACGTAAAACCAGATAATGTACTGCTGGACGCTGACGGCCACGTCCATCTAACTGACTTCGTATGTCGCTTCACACCGTGTTACAGAACTTCATCCGACTAACGCTATTTAGAATGTCGCTTCAGTTTGGGCCGGCAAACCTCTCTCGAGCAAGTCCGGTACTCTTGCCTACCTTGCACCCGAAGTATATGCAGGCAGAGGCTACGATATCAGAGCCGATTGGTGGTCATTAGGAGTATTGTTCTACGAGTGCATCTACAATAAGGTACTGAGACACTGCTATGCATACACATTTGAAATGGAAGAATACAAGCTTACCAAGTTCGGCAGCGGCCTTTTGAGGGCAACTCGGAAGCTTCCTTGTCGAGCGCCATCCTTGCCGCAAACCCAAAGTTTCCTGTCACGCAACCACCCGTTTCACTGCCGTGTTTGTATGCTATAGGATCTGCGTTGAATCCGAACCCCGACCAGAGACTTGGTAATACTTGGGAGAGTTTTATCAATGAACCCTTCTTCCAAGTGATTGACTTTGAAGCATTGGAAAGAAAAGAGATTGAGCCGGTTTTTATCCCGTCAGCGGACAAGACCAACTTCGATGCTACCTATGACCTTGAAGAACTGTTGCTAGAAGAAGCACCGTTGGAGGCCAGGGCGCGGAGACAAAAGCCGCGAGAGAAGCTGAAAGAAGGTGCCACCGACAAGGAGAAACACGAGAATAGGTTGTATAATGATATCGAAGAACAATTCAAACCTTTCGACTATACCTTGGAAAAGGTGAAAGAAGAGTAAGTGTCCTGGCTAATCGACGCGGGTATCTTGCTGACAATGGAGCAGAATCCAAAAACGCCAAATGATGGCCCTCGATCATAACCCTAATACGGGCCCAACTAATGAATTGCCTCAAGCTATCAGTACTGATGATGTCATGGTAGCTCCTACTACTAACGGAGTTTCGCAACCGACATATCAACAACCATACCAACAATCACAGAGACGGTCGCCTAGGCAGGATAGGGAACCGTCGCTTCACAGCGGCTCGACAGTAGGTAGCCGCAGCCGTGTTCGCAGCGAGACCCTGAGTCAGTCGCAATCAGGGTCGAGATCCCGCCCCAAAGCTCAGAAATCGGGAATACAGAAGTCGCCGACCGGTGGGATGTCACTAACACTCGAGGGCGCGGGCAGTTGGTCTGAGTTGGCTCGTAGAGACAATACACTACCAGCTGATGCCAATGCCATAAATGATGACCAGTCAGGCTCGGGTGGAGGTGGCGTCTTTGGACTTTTCGGCCGAAGGAAGAGAGGTCATAGTCCGAAGCCCAAAGAGAGAGGAGTGCTGGGTAAAGAAGGGGCACGGCAGGTAGTTGGTTGATACTATCTCGGCATCGGACATGGCGTATACGGCGGTCTTTGATGATCATGCATCGGCCGGTAGTAACCGGTCATTATACTCTGTCGAGTATAAATACATCCCGCGCGATTCGATACGGACAGGAACGAAAGTTTGGCGTCTCCCAGTCCGAGTTAATTCAAGCCTCTATCAGCAGGATATCAAAATGGACAGTTCTATCCGGCGTATTACGACTATCGGTTTGAAAAATCATGCGGACTCTATCCACCATGGGTGAGAAATTAAGGCGTCATCGATACGAACGATGATTAAAGTAGTGCGAGGCCTCTTAAAGGACGAGTCGTTGTTACCGACTCGCTTCTTTCCTCAACTACCCAATTATCATCGGTTCAGAGTGAAAAAACTCGGAGCCATATCATACTCATAGCTATGGCATAGTTATAGGTTCTTATTTTCCCAAGTTAATACGGAACCATGGACGCCCTTACCTACGAGGCGGATCGAAGTCTGCACAGTACCTTAGACTTCCCTACTCATTTAATACATACCGGTAGAGGTTGCCTGGCCTGTCTGGCCAACGCGAGCAATCCTGGATTTATAATACCCGCTGAAAACAGCATTTCGCATTAAAGACGAGGCGGTTACTCGGTTTTGGATAGTGAGGCGGCGTCCAGGCACTGTTATCGTGGTCGGCATGTTCTATAGTGCTGCAAGACGTGTCAACACTAACACTATATAGAGAAATGAATATACATAGGTTTCAACATTAGTATTGGATCATGATACATTTCTTTCACTGGGAATATATAGGTACCCATTAAATGGTGGGTGTTTTCGGTCAGGGCTCTGAGGTTAGGGAAATATGCACCTGAAGTGGAACAACTGGTTAGAATGGGCTACCTCGTGCACCAACACGAGTTACACATTATGGGCTGGGGATCCGCAAGGCTTCCTACCGTTAAGCGCCAGACATATTATTGAACCAATAGGGACAAATACCATGTATGCACGTCTGAAACCTATGCTCGCTCACAGCCACGGGGCGATCATGTATATACAGCTCGCTGCCTCGATTCAGCTTCAGGTAGCAATCTCAAAATGTCCCAAAACATTCCAGAAGAATGCTACGATATAAGTATACTCCACTCAATAACTTAACCAATGAAATCCGTCTGGTCACAATCCTACCCGGGAAGCGTGGCGATCCGATCAGAATACAGATTACTCATTCCCCTCTCGTTCCGCTCACTAATGAAGCCAAGGCGAAACATTTACCGTTGGGAGAGATTCAGGAGACCCTTCCCGAGGGTTGGTGTGCTAAAGAAACTCTAGAGGGACGTATATTGTTTTTCAATACCGATGAGGGAACTTCCTCTTGGGACCATCCTGATCCCGATGTATCTGGTGGCCCATACAATGTTACTGAACAAGGACTCGAGCATTCGGGAATACAGTATGAAGCTTTGTCCTATGCTTGGGGTCCCCCAATGATTCGAGGGAAAGCTTATGTTATCGACTCGGACGATGGCACCAAGTGTCATTGGAGACCAAAGCTTCTCACACGGTACCTCCCACTACAAAGGGAACTCATGGTAGCATTGCGATATCTTCGATACGAGGACCGAAGCCGAGTTATGTGGATCGATGCCCTCTGCATTAACCAGGCTGATTACGAGGAACGCAGCGTGCAAGTCAAACGTATGAAATATATTTACCCTCTTGCGCGCAGAGTGGTAGCCTGGCTAGGGCCGAGCATGCTAGGTGAGAAGGAAGCCATGTCGGTACTGGGTCGCATAGGCGAGCAGGTCGAAGTCGGGCGGGACGAGAGCATACTGCCCTCGCCCGGCTGCAAGGAGCGGGACTGGTACAAGCCCGACACGATTCTGCCGTTCGAGATCGAGCAGTGGGAGGCGGTCCAGGACCTGTGCATCGAGAGCTGGTTCGAGCGCCTGTGGGTGACGCAGGAGATACAGCTGGGGAGCCCCAGCTCCGTCCTGGCATGCGGGCACGACGAACTCCCGTGGTCTACGTTCCGCCGAGCGTTTCTGACCCTGGACCGAAAAGTCGAAGAGCTGCCGCGGAAGTCGCTGAAGTCGCCGCTGGAGCTGTGCGCCGTCGTGGAGAGGTTCTCGCTGGAGCAGTTGCTGTTTACGTTCCGCGACCGTAAGTGCTTTGACAAGAGGGATAAGATATTCGGTATACTGAGCCTCGTGCCGCCCGAAATCGAACCGTACATAGATGTAAACTACAGGCAGTCCGTCCTCGGCGTGTACGAGCAAGTCTTTTTTATGTGCGTGGAGAAGACGCAGCGTCTTACCCAACTACGATACGGCGGTCTGCGTCATAACAAGGCCACGCCAGGATGGCCGACATGGCTGCCCGAGTGGTCTCAGATTGGGGCGGGCGTCACTATCCAGCCCACGAACTGTTTCCGCGCCAGTGGGATCTCCGCCTCGGAATATAGGTCTTACCGGCCCGGGCAGCTCGAGGTCACTGCGTTGCGTTTCGGGGTCGTGCCCTGGACCGACGGGAGGAGATTATCCGACTATTTTTCGCATTTCTTCCGAGTCTGCTGGGACATCAGCAGGTTCGAAGGATTCGGCTACCCCACAGGCGAGGCGTTCCGGGACGTGTTACTCCAGACGCTCACGCTCAACATGCTGGACCACCGGACGCCGGGACACGGCTACCCTACGCTGGAAGAGCTGGATAAGGTGGTCGCTCGATCCGACTCCGATGAAAGGGAGATCTGGAGAAGACACAACAGCCAACGATTAGCGTGGATCACGTTGACAAGCCACTACAGAGCCCTCCTAACTAAAGCGTTCCATAACTGTTGCGTTTTCCGCACCGATAATGGATATCTGGGCGTGATACGTGGGACACCACAGAAAGGTAAGCTCCCAGCGGCTCGCAATACGAATGGATATCAGACGGCTTACACATTCCAAGGCGACGTCGTCTCCGTGGTCCTGGGGGTCGATGTACCGCTGCTTCTTAGACCAACCCGATCAGGCCACTATGAGGTTGTTGGGGACTGTTATGGTATGTACGATTCGGAACCAACTCATTCTCAGGGGTTCTATCTCATTTCTCGGAGATGCCCCTTAGTGCCCAAGACACCAAAACAAAACTCTCTCCTATAACTTTCACTATACTTTGCTAACCACAGGCATTCTAGTGCACGGCATTAGTAAGATACCTACTTCTATTTAGTCTGTTATCACAACATCGATTCTTGCTCTATAGCCACCTCAATGAGGCGAAGAAAGATTACATAGACCCAACACACAGTGTCCCTTCATTCCATCTTCATACTAATCACCCCCCCCCCCCAGTGAACGCCGAAACCCTCCTCGGCCCCCTCCCCCCACCCTGGCTCTGCCAGACCGGCCGCGACGCCGCCGGCGACTTCCAACCGTACTACTACCACACAGCCGACGGCCACAAATCGGCAGACGACCCGCGCCTGGAGGCGATACCGCTGCCGCCCGAGTGGGAGCCGATGGCGTGGCGCAAGACGCGCACGGACCCGGAGGCGTGCCGCAAGCTTCGCAGCAGGGAGACGGGCGAGGTGGTGAATGCGGATCCGAGGATGTTTCCCGAGGAGCTGCTGAGGAGGGGGGTAAGGGTGGAGAGGGTTACGCTTGTGTAGTGGTGATGTGATGGGTTGGGGGGGGAGGTAGGGAGGGAAGAAGGGAGGAAGAGATGGGATGGGATGGGATAAGCTATAGGATCTATGTTTAAATAGTATTGGGGGGGGTGGGGATATTGCCAATTGGATACTGGATACTAGATAGCTGGTGGTAAATTCTGGATAGACATGATAGAATCTCAAGATGGAAAGGTTGGGATCATCTCATAGACAACGCACCATTCTCACGAGATCGTGAGATGTCGTGATACAAGTACATCTTACGTCATATTGCTTGCTGACCTTACTTCTACTTCACAATAAAACCCCGTTCGAAAAAATAGCGCCTGTAATAGGTAAAGAGGCAAGTTGTCTCATCCTTCTTGCTTATTCTGGCAAATGGAGGCGCGTGAACATGTGCTTGGGGCGAATGGCGAATGTGTATAACTCCTTTAAGACATTTTTTCGTCGGAAAAGGAGAGCCTCTCTTTTCCAGTCGTTCACCTAGGGAGTTGCCACTAGGTTGATTTCATCTATGTACCCCTGGTGGGTTACTAATTTCGAGGATTGACACACTCATCTACATCAAACATGTAACCTACCTAAGGTTGTCAAATATCACGTATGCGTTGTGACCAATTGTCATTAGATTGATTATCACTTGTGAGTTGGTAGGTTTCTTTAAGAATCCACGACTTTCAATTACCTAGGTTAATGTCCAAGTCCTATATCCATAAAAGAGAGATAAGAGTTTCCATGAAAGTCTTGCTTGGTTGCTTATTCGTCCCCGAGAAAAGAGACAACGCGAACAGGGAAAACCCATCTTTAATCTCGACCGAACAATGGCATTTTGTAAGGTTAAGCAGGCTACGTGTGTCATATCTCTCTCCCCTTCCTCCCTGAAAACATCCAATATCATCAATATCATATCATCACCGTCGTTCTTTTTCTTCGTGCCTCAATCCTCTAGCTCCCTATGAACTTAGCTGTAGGTCGCTTGCCACTCGTAAGTAAAAGCGTCTCTGCTGTCCAGCCGCCAATACTTCACCTGCCTTCCTTTCCATCGTTAAAATCCTCCCATATCCACAAGACGAGATACGGTCCAAAGAAAATACCAATAGGAGAAAAGAAGAACTAAAAAGTTGAAGAAGATAGTAATTTTCCGCCTTTCTCAGGTCGCGTAAATGCAACTCCGTTTTCCCTATGGACGTGGTAGTGGTGGTTGTGGTGTGTCGTGATCTGATAACAAGGCGTAAATGATAGACCTTTCACTCCCCATTCCCCTCCCCTCCCCCCAAATACCTTTCCTTTCTCACATCATAACCAAAGTGCGTAAAGGTTTATTTCCTCCAAACCGGTCCCGGTTTGCCACCAACAACAAAAAAAAAAAAAAAAAAAAAAAAACTCCTTCCGCCGTTAACACCTAATGATTGTCATGGTTTGATGGGTGGTGGCACAATAGCAAGAGGTATAGCTTTCTGACATGTTTTTTGTGTGTTTGAGAGCTAAAACCTGCTATGATGATTGAACGTGGAAAGAGAGTTTTCAGCAGCTCGACGCCGACGTCACGGTACACTTGCCGCCCTCGGCGCCGAGGTACTTGGTCATGACGGCCTTGAAGTCCTGCTCGTCGACCACGGCGCCGGAGCCGCCGCACTTGGCCTTCTTCTGGAGGTCCGAGCAGAGACCGTCGAGGTCGAGGTCGCCGGATTGCACTCTGGGGCAGGCTTGCAGTTTTTCCCTGTTACTCTCTGTTAGTCATGGATGATCTAGATATAATAAACCCGGTGATAATAATGTATTAAAGAGAAAACGATAAGAAGAGGGGGTTTAAGGGGCTTACCAGATATTGTTGCAGGTGAGCAGCTTTCCGTTCTGGGTCGTGACGATGGTGTCGTCGGCCTCCTTGCGGGCGTCGATCTCGGCGATCAGGTTCTTCTTGGGCGCGTTCGGGCTCGGCGCCATGTTGTACGGCGTCGTGAAGTCGACGTCGAAGGCGTCGTTGAAGAAGCTGTCGTCGAAGGTGGTGCCCGACAGGATGTTGTCCTGCGGCTCCCGGTAGTCGCCGAAGAGCTGCGGGTCGAACTGGCCGTTGTTCTGCGACATCCAGTCGATGCCCGAGAAGTCGAGGCCGCCTAGGTTGCCAAATTCTGTGACGTCAATTTAGTTGGTTTGCCTTTTTTAAGTGAAATTGTTCGTGAGACTTACGAGACATGTTGTCGGCTGTCAATGCTGGCTGCTCTTCGCCAATCGTGGTTAGAGTATCTACGGGCTTGAAGCCTAGCGGCGACTGGGTCAATGGCTCGGGAGAAGTACCACACGAGGAGCTGGGTCCCATGTTGGTGTTGCCCGTCGACGAGCAAGGCGAGCCCGTGTTTGCGCCACTCATGCTGTAATGGTTGGAATCCAAGCTTGTGCGTGAGACGCTACCGCCGAAAACGCCGTCGTAAGGAGATGTCGAAGACTTGTCCTTCGATTGGGAATCGGAATTGTCACGGCTCTTCGACGAGACGCTCGAGTTAGGGCTAGCCTGGTCCTTGGCCTTCTCCGAGGGGCTGGTCTGGCTGTTGGGGCTGTTGCCGGAAGACGAAGGAGAATAAAATGACGACGACTTGGCGCCGTTCAAGTTACCACCCTGAGGCCCGGGGAGCATGCCAAACTTGGGGAATTCAAATTGAAAGTTGACGTCGCTGAGATTCTGTATGACGGCGCTGCCGAAGGGCTGGTGCCGCCGGGCCGCGCCATCCGAGACCGAGCGAGGGGTGCTGCCGTTGCCCATGAGCGTCAACTTCTTCTTGTACTCGTTGAGCTCCATCGTCAATTTCTCAATCTGGTTACGCAATTGCGTGTTCTCGGTAGTCGTCACCGACGAGGCCTTCTCAAGCTCTTCTACCTTGGTCTCGAGATCCTTCAGGTGCTTCTCCTTGCGCTCTCGGAACGCACGCTGCGCCGCGCGATTTTGCGCCTTTCGCTTCTGAAATCAAAAACTGTTAGACACCGTAGTCTCTTGGGGTCGACTACCGAGACGTCGACGACTTACCGAGCTAGGTTCGTTTGTGAGCGGCTTGCGGCCGGGCTTCTTGGGAACTTTCCCTTCACCCTCTCGTCTCTTACCCCCACCATCTTCCATGTCATCCTCCTCGTCATCATCCGGGTGACTCCTCTTATCTGGACTGTCGTTGTCGGGAGAGCTGGCCTTGGAGTCGTCGTCCTTGATAGGCGTGCCGTCGGGAAGATCTCCAATCATCTTTGCTTGGCCATCGTTGGTGAAGTCAAAGTCAAAGCCGCTATCGGGCCCCAGATCGTAGTCGTAATCTAGGTAAGGGCTCTCTTGAAGGCCATGTGGAAGACCGTTGGAGGCGTCCTGGTTCTGCACGGGAGACTTTGACATGGAATCAGGCGACAGAGATAACTGCGAATTGGTTGAGTTGTTGCTGTTGTTGCCCTGCTGGTTGGATGTGAGGGCACGGAAGAGCAGGTTCTGCTGCTGAGGTGTGAGGATGAAATTGTGGAGTGCTTGGGTATGAGCCGACGCCATTGCGACTAGTTTCGGAGGTTTGAATCAAACAAATATTTCACGATGTAGTAAACTGCGAGACAAAGAATACAGGGGCTTATGGGACTGAATACGTTGCTCAACCCTCTTAATTGGGTATTGGGTGCGTAAATCAGTGACGCCAGACAATAACTTTCCGTCGACGGTGGCTTCGGAAGCTGGACCGAGTAGAAGTGTGATTCCAAGGCGCAGCAACTGCCGCGCTAGAAGAGTCGACGTAGTCCTCGTGGTCTAAAGAGGACTTGAGCTAGGATATCTGATAGATATGGTGGTCGACCCTATCCAAGATGAGACTTGGAAGACAATGTTTCTTGGGTATGGTTGTGTGGGTTAGGACAGAAAAGACAAGATGAGATTTCGCCTCCAGGGTCTTGAGGCTGAGATGATGGACGGGAAAGGAACAGACAGTGGCCTTTTTTTTTTTCGCCAGGATTCCTTCAAGAGGGAGTTGACGTATGAAGCACAGAACCACGCTGCTAGCACCACCCCCTTTCGCCGTGGTCAGGAAAGGGAACAGCGTGTCAATGTAGGAAGCCTGTAGCTGTAGGTTTAGGTCAAGATATGCAAAGAACCGATCTATGAGTTGAATGCGGGTGTTGCTCACGATGGGAAGGAATTCGAGAGAGGGGGGCAGAAGACGGGCAATTTTCCGATTTGTAAGCGCTGGATTGGTAGAAGAAAGGCTTAAGGGACTCATTGTGGCGGGGGACGGGCCCAGTCCTAGTCCTAGTCCTTGTCCTTGTATTCCGTATTCCGCTTGTATTCGGACATAGCGGACCTTGCAGTCCTTCGTCGTTGTACTATGTACTATTATGTAGCTGATCGCTCATACGATTCCCTTTTTGCTACGTTCACGCCCCTTTGCCCTACGAATGCCCAGATGCCCAGCTATGCCAGATAGTAGGTCAATGCCCTGTTCCGTGTATGTATATGTAGATAGGGCTTCCTTCGCTCTTCGCCCTCGATCTACCCGACTACCTTAGCTACATAAGTCTTTACGATGCATCTACGTACATATGATACCTATGATGGTGACAGGACAAGGTAGACCTGGTTTCACATTTCGAGGTGGACAGCACTAAAACTTCGACACGAGAGACGTTCAAGGCAAGCTTTTTCAGCTTAGATCCAGCGGGTTTGGTACTTGGTGAGACCACCTGCAGTATGTCGTGAGAAATACCCAATGGGAGTCCCCTAAGCAAAATTGGGGGAAGCGGGCACGGCGGGATACAAATGCGTACTGACGGTTAGTTTCATAGGCCGAGTCACGTTGTCGGGATTCTATTTAGCCTTGATGTGGGGGTTCGGGAGGCGAGGCGATAAATCGTCTACTACCTATGTAACCCGTTGTTCACTTTGTTCACCGTCTGAGTGATGACTCTGCCGTCAGCCCTGGTGCCTGGCAAATGGCAACCTGGGTCCGTGCCCGATGGAATCAGTAGGATCAGCATAGGAGTTTCCTAGCTTCCAAGGGCGAGGCGCCTTTTCTGGTCACAGGCCAGTCCAGGCCGGAGGGGTGGGATATAAAAGGTGAACGAGTGAAAAGTCCTAGGCTATTCCGTACATGAGAGAGGTTAGCTCTCAAGAGATATATATTATCCTGTAACCAATGCTAACAGATGTTAATAACCTCAAGATGGTTTTCATAGCAAGTGGCATATAGATGTAGATGGTAATAATAATAGTCTTATATAGCCCCGTCTGACTGCTTCTCAACAGTCTGACATTCTGGCAATCTGGTCATTACCAGGTACGTAGGCACATAATATGTAAGAGAGCGGCGCTACTATGGACATCATTCATGCGACCGTAAGCCCTAAGCTGGGGTTCCGACTAGGTACCTAGCGAATGCACGGTGGTTGACGAGGATGAGATTGCAATATCTGCCGCCGCTCTGATCTCTCGCAGCCCGCGGGGTACGGCGGGCATTACCATGTAGATGCGTTAGATGCTGGTGAAAAGCTGGTGAAAAGCTGGTATAGCAATTCCAAATCCCCCAATCTTTTGCCTGGATAGTTAATACCGTTTAATCTAGACTGCCGTTCAGGGTTCGGAGCTTGAGACGACATCGCAGCATCGGCTAGGACTGCGTATATATGACGGCATGATAAATGCTGCGTTAAGATGAAAGATAAAACACACTTGTCCAATGGGATGAAGTAGAGACAAACTATGCCAAGCTGCAGTCCGGAGTAGATGGAGTCTGGGATACTATGTAGAGGGAGGTTGGTTATGGTCCCTCACCCACGCTGCCACGACCACACCACTACCACCATCGACCAACCTCTACCTATAGGTAAGGTAACCAACTCAATTGCTCGTCGAAAGAGACCCGATTCAGGAGTTCGCCACGTGATTGGCCTCGAACCTTTCATTAGGAGAATCTGGTGCCTGGCCCATGCAGCCCGATGGGGTAACAAAAGAAGGAGATTGGTGCACCAGAATTTCCTGGACTGGGGAGAACTGGCGAGACCTTTGGGTCGAGGTTCAATAACAAAAAGAAGCAAAGCGGATGAAGATTGAGCAGTGGAAGAGGGATCGTTGGCAGACGCACGAGTTGCCATCGTACGAAACTCGGGATAGGTGGCTCTTCCACTGCGGAATTGCCCCTATGCCCCTGTAAGTCCACTGTAAGCCGTCCGAATTGAACACTAAACCATCAGAACCGTCGCTTGAATAATGGATAAGGTTCCAGTCTGTGCTCACCAGTGGTTCCCCGCATTTGTTCGAGTTGATACCTTAGGTACCTATGGGCAGGTAGAGGGGTAGGGGAAGAGACAGAGGGAGCTAAGCTAAACCGTATGGAGTACCCAGCAGATGTACTTCCCAAGCCAACAACAGCTGGGCGGGTACAACAGGCACAGGCCCCAAATCAGAACCCAGAACCTCAATTCATACGTCAATCGTCAATCGGCAGATGGATACATACATACCTCCTTATGATGAGCCTCGTCACCAACTTCGATACGTATCTAAACCCCAACATACCGATACCGACCCGACCTCATCGCTCCAACCAATAGACAACAAGATAAAACATTTTCTCGACAGCTCTCTCCTGGCTGACACATCCATCCTCCCTTCCTATAGCGAAAGAGGGGTCCCGTTTAATCCTATTTGATTAGTATTAAGACCTCCCATGCCCTGACCGCATCATGGATCTCGCATACGACCACATAGCCGAAGAAGCTCTCCCCAAAGACAGCAAGAGCACCACCGACGATAGTAACGCCCAGAATGCAGAGTCGAAGAAGCCCGAACACACCCTCAACGAGGATCTCCAGGAAGCCTACCGTGCCTTCTCCAGCAGCACTTGGGGCACGTGGCTCGGTGGCCACGTTGGCAACGTGATCAAGCAGGTATGTCGATCACCGGGGAAATTATATAGAAAAACATCGAATGACATGACCTTATCGTGACAGGGCGAGTCCGTGTACAGAGAAGCACAGCAGGAGGTGACCTCGCTCGGTGCAGACGCCTCCAGGGGCTTTGCTACCCTCCGCGCCCGCGCCCTCTCGCTGAGGACAGTGATTCCCCCTGCCGCGGCCCCGGAACAAGCCGCGCAGCAGTCTGGCGATAAAGAGAAGGATGCCGAGACTACCCCGACCACAGCGAAGGCCGGTACCTCCGACGAGGCCGCTAAGGAATCCGAGACCGTCATATCGCGACTCAAGGCTGAAGCCGCCAAGCGGCTGAAAGATATCCAGCGGGCGGAAGACGCCGCCGACGAGGCCCTCCTCAAGTTCGGCGGGAACGTCCGAAATTTCTTCCGCGACGCTGTTATCGTCAAGCCCGCTGCAGAGTCCGAGGATGCTAGCGCTCGCCGCTTCGAGAGCAAGGACGACTCCGGGAAACGGGTTATCCACGCTTCACGATACGACGCCCAGCTTCACGTTCTTCACACGACCGAAAAGAGCTTCACCGAAGACCCGGCTACCGCTGAATTTGCTACGTGGGTGAAGGATTTCGACGCGGAGGAGAAGACAGATGATATCAGTGCCGACTTGGCTAAATATCCCGAACTACGAGCGAACATGGAGAAACTGGTTCCTGGCAAGGTCCCCTACGCTGATTTCTGGAAGCGATACTATTTCCTACGGCACAGTATAGAGACATCTGAAGCCCGCCGCCGCGATCTATTGAAGGGTATGTTTATATGTGTTGCCATTATACTAGGATTTAAGCTTAGCTAACGGCTATATAGCTGCGTCTGCCGAAGAGGAAATTGGATGGGGCGAGGAATCTTCCGAGGAGGAATCTGAGGAAGAATCCGAGGAAGAGGCGGCGCCGGCCAAGCCAGTGGAGACCAAGTCTGCCGGAACCAAAACTGTCGAGACCAAGCCTGTGGAGAAGATCAAGAGGCCAGGCTCTACCGAGTCCTCCACGACGATTCAACCCCCAACTGCTGCCGCCACCTCTGATAAGACCCACCTAAAGCCGGCCGAGCCTCGCAAATCTAACGACGAGAAGTCCCAGGCGGATAGTGACACCAGTTACGACCTTGTCGGCGCGGCATCGGGGAACCCCAGCCAAGCCCCCAGCAGCCCCAAGGACTCCCGGAAAGCAGACGATAGTGACGAAGATAGCGAGGAGGACAGTGAGGAGGATAGCGATGACGAAGAGTGGGAGTGAGAAGGTCGGTCTGCTATATTGTCGTTCAGATCTGGAGTTCCTATCGGCGTCGGCTGGTCTTGGATGGCTTTCAAACGTATGATATTTGCCCGCTTCGCGTCTTTGTATATCTTTCTTCTTCAAGCATATTTTGACTGCAACTGTGTGATGCCATTTGCTCGCGATCCTATATCTGCAAAGAATTCTGCGGTTTACGAATCTTTATAGTTTTGCATTACTACCCGCTTGATCAACGCTTTTTCCGCGTAACTTTGGTGAACCCATCTTCGTCCACCTCGCGGGGCGGCCGCTCTTTAGGCGCGGCGACTAGAGCGGGAGCTTCGTCCATCTGAACATCGCCGTCCTCTTCGCTGCCCTCGTCGTCATCATCGTCATCATCATCGCTTTCCCAGTCGGTCTCCTGATCCCCGCCGTCCGCGACCTGCACGTGAACCGTCTTCCCTTTCGTCGCGAGCCACCTGCGCCGCAGGTCCTCGACGAACTCGAAGCTGCCGGCGGCGCACTGGGCGCGGGCCTTCATGATGCGCTCGGCGACCTCGACTTCCGAGTCGTCGTCGACGTTGGTCTCGAACTCGTCCCACATGACCTGTAAGAGCGTAGCCTCGACGTCGTCGGCCTCGGGGTCCCGGGGAACCGGTTCTTTCTGCGACGAGGGCTCGCGCGGCTTGGCCAGGTCGACGAAGGATGGGAACATGTCGACGACGGCGCCCGCGAACCAGTCGCGCTTGTCCTCGGACGAGGGGCCGCCGAGGTTGCTCTGCACGGCGACGGTTAGGGAGAGCCACAGGTGCAGCGAGATGGCTACGCCCTGCTCGAACTGCTCTTGTCGGGTTTCTGTGGGGTGGTAAGTTAGTTCTTTTGGTGTCCCGTAGAAGTTGGACAGCGAAATGGATAAGGATGGTCATGGGATGGAATACGTACCAGGCGACGGATCTGCTTGTGAGGATGCCATCTTGTGTGAAGAACCAGTGGACTTATACTGGTGATGTGCTGAACCCTGGACGTCGCATTTACTGATGGAGGGGCATTTTTTGTTTTTTTGGGTTTGGAATTTCTTCAATTTCCATCATTTCTGCCGTGCCCCACCGCTTCTCGATAGGTAGTCACAGATTAAACCCAGATAACAAGTCTCACTCTATAGATTCACGCTAGCCCGTGACGGTATGGTATTCGCCCCTTTTAGACACACCATTAGTTTTGGGCTAACCAGTTTCAGCCAGTTTCGGGGTCGGATCTCTCGAACCAGCAGAGGCGATGATGTCACTCAAATGGCCAGTGTAATTTTAAAGTAAGTACCTAGCTCCAGCGCTGCCGTTTGCCCACACTCAGCTGCCCAGCCTGCTATTCAGAATAGCAACCCATTTACAACTTACAACCTGAGCTGGCGAGCTTAGGGGTTGCATTCCTTGTTCTCCCCAGCCTTCACTCACGTTACTCAACCTTGATTGTTGTTACATACATACTTTACTTTGCTACCTAATCCAATGCCTCGATAGAAGAAGAGCTGGCCTACCTTTTTACGCTTCGTGATATTTATATGTGCTGTTTACCAGCTTGGATAATCTAGGTTGTAGCTATGAATACCGCTACGGTTTCTATGGCGGTTACGCCAACCGTCTTGTCGACTTTCTTGTCTCACGTACGTACTCCTATCGTCAATGGACCCGATCATCCCATTGGGACCCAATTTCCACTAGTCATACCTTTCCTTAGCCCTCAATTGCTGCCGCCTCAAAGCTTCTGATGTGACAGAGCCTCGGCCCGGCGCAGGGGACGTGTCTGTTGTTTGCCTTTTCACCCGGCCCTAAAACTAGAGTTTGTGCTAAGAACGGGGTGGTGGCGGCACTGTAGTACCTGAATCGCAAACCGCTACGCGAGCGTCCGACCGCTCATCTCTCGTACGACGAAGGGTTGCACCTCATCCGATCGTTCCTGACGTTTGCCTCGCACCACACCGTTGAGGACGTACAGGCCTTCACCGCGCAGTGGGTGCCGCATCCGCAATGGGTGAAAGTAGACCAGGTCGAGATCCCCGAAATCCAGCTTACGAAAGCCGCCGACGCCCTCCAGGCGCAGCTAGGTCCAGACGGCATCAGGAAGGTCGGCGGTAGAAACTGGTGGCAATGGCGGAAGCCCGGCAGCTCGCTCAAGGCGGAATGGATCGAGATGAAGTCCGACTATCACGAGCGCAAGAAAGCTAGCGATCCGGGAAAGAGGGTCATGCTCTATGTTCA
This sequence comes from Hypoxylon sp. FL1150, assembly GCA_022495205.1. Classification (NCBI taxonomy): domain Eukaryota; kingdom Fungi; phylum Ascomycota; class Sordariomycetes; order Xylariales; family Hypoxylaceae; genus Hypoxylon; species Hypoxylon sp. FL1150. Next base: position 488,140 of record MU376163.1, read on the forward strand.
CGGAGGCGGCTACTACTTCGGTAGTGTCGATGAGCATCGATACCAGATGCAGCGACATGCTCGGAAGCTCAAGGCCAGAGTCTTCGCTCCTGAGTATCGACTGTCTCCCCAATTCCCCTTTCCGTGCGGGCTCCAGGATTGCTTGGCGGCATATTTGTATCTTCTCGAAAAGCAAGACCCTACTACCATCATCCTAGCTGGAGACTCGGCTGGAGGCGGCATGGTCGTGAGCTTGCTGGTTACTATGAGGGATAGGGGTATTCCTCTGCCTGCTGGTGCCATTCTCATTAGTCCCTGGGTCGACCTGACGCACTCGTTTCCCAGTCTGTCTGGAGACTGTCCTCTAGACTATATTCCTAAGAACGGCTTTCACCACAAGCCGTCCAAGGCGTGGCCTCCATTGAATGCGGATGAGTTCAACTTGCTGAAGGAGCAGATAGCCAACAACACCAAACTAGGCCAGACTAAATTGATGAAGCCCGCCTCGGTAGAAATGCAACAACTTCCTCAAGACCTTGCTCAGTTGAATGCGTCGCAGGCCGTAGATGGCGAGACGCGCAGCCTTGCTGAAACGTCATACATATCGATCAATCTAGACGGAAAAGAGGTCAAGCTCAAGGACCAAATACAGGTATGCGCTTCCAATTGAAACCTTAGAAGATGCGAGCTAATTGTTTCTTAGATGTATACAACTAATGAAATGCTGTCGCACCCCATGGTTAGCCCTATCTTGCAGCCTTCCCTTGGCGGGTTACCACCACTACTCATCATGACTGGTGGTGGGGAGATTCTCCGAGACGAACAGATTTATCTAGCTCACAAATGCGCAAACCCGACTCAATACCTACCTCCTGAATCTTCGATGCATGAGTCAGCGCGAGAGCAGATAGCGCGTTTCAAGCCCACTGATGTCCAGCTTCAGGTCTGGGATGATCTCTGCCACGTTGCTCCCACTCTGAGTTTCACTCGCCCAGCGAAGTTCATGTATCGCTCGGTAGCTCAGTTTGGAGCTTGGGCCTTGGCTAGAGCCCAAAAGACTGAGATTGAAATCTTGGATGACGACTCCATCTCGGTGATTTCAAACTCCAGCTCGAACTCTGAAAGCGACAATAAAGCTGCCAAAGAGCAAGCTGAGCTAGATGGTGTCAAGTATGAGGTGGGAAAAGCTGGGGACCCTTTGCCACCTTTCAAAAACCACATGATTCGCCAGCAGGTCAATCGGCACGGAGTTATCAGCCCCTTGCCGCCTGCTTCCGAACTGCCTGGCTGTACAATTGATCGGGACGATATTGGCGTCGTCAAGGAAACTCCAGTGCGGAGATGGCTCGAAACGCGCTCGCAATGGGATAAGCGCTACGGTAGCATCCGTACCAAGATCCACAAACAGCGACTGAAGGAGATGATGGCAGGGTATGTAGGTTTTGACGGAGAAACACCGCCTCCAGCTGCCCTCGCCAGCAGACGCAAGCCGGGCGAGGATCATAAAGAAAAGAAGAAGACTAAGAGTATGGGTCTTTCCTTATGGTCTCTCTGGGGCTCCAAGCATGACGAAGCTACCGTGCAGAGAGAACAGGATGCGGAGAAAATACCGGAAGTCAAGGCACCTGCCCCGGGAGAGGGTGAGGGGGCCCGCTCGCCGTCCGATCTCCAGAAGCAGGAAGAACTTGTCGCGAGGAGGAATCTCCAGGCTAGCCGAAGCCGATCGAGGACCAAGATCGTTAAGTACGAACAACAGATCGCAGATGACGACGATGTCGACGAGAATACTCCGGCCTCGGTACTTCTTGCGAAGAGGGAAGAGAAGGCGAAACAAGGCGAAGTGGTACCGCCCTCTCCGGGAAGCGCTTTGCTCACGCCGGACTATGTACCGCCCGAGACGGGCGTCACGGGCAAGCGGCCCGTTGTTGGCGGCATTGCCGTGCCGTTCAGTCTCAATAAGGAGGCAGAGACGGCCAGCATGATCACATTGACGTCCGTAGCGGACCACACGGGTCGAGTTGCGAGTCCGTTGCCGTTGACGCCTAGGACTGACGCCGTGGCCACCACTAGTGCGGCTGCTGCGGCCGTCGTGGCTGAGAATGCAAGAGATGAAGTGATGGACCCGGAAGCCGTGAAGAAGCAGGGTCCCGTTGCCGAGCCCTCTCAACCAGTGACAACTCAGAATGTAAATGCTTCCGCCGATTACTTCGGCAAGGTAGATGGTCTTGAGACGCCCAAGGCTGCTAGCTCGGCTGTGACTCCGATCGCTACTACTGCTACTAACGGCGAGGTCAAGGGGAACAGCACGGCGACGACGCCGCTGCTTACGCTTAACGGAGCGGCAGGCGATGAGCGACCGCCGCTGGAGACGTTCGTTACGGCGCAGGAGGTTTTACCTGTTGCAACAAAATGATAACACGTACTCGGTTGTGAGGAGTCCAACCTCCTAAATTTTGGTTAACAGAGAGAGCGCTTCAAGCGGGGATAGAGGGAAGGGGGGATAACATATACCCAGATCGATTTTCATATGTTAGGTTTTCTGAATAGCATGCATGTCTTTTTATAGTTATTTTCTATATATTCATACATATATACCTTCGCTAGTACCTACCTATCTATACTTGATTGTTTGTATAGAAAATTTGATTCGTTCTAAGCGTACGGTATTGCACGTGGTAGTCTTGAATTCGTGATGGTTTTTTTTTTATTTTTTATTTTAATTTTTTTTTTTTATTTTTTTGCTTGTTATCTGAGTACCTATAAATGCATAGATAGGCTACTCGTATTATACAACTGTAGATCGAAACCGACGTCTTTCATTGTGGGCTCCGTTTGGTATTCCCATCATGTCTGGAGAAAGCAATGACCTTGAAGCAGGCTGCTATTCTCCAGCTGTCTGACGTTCGTCCCATCCCAAATCTTAGACTGAGCTGCGAACGTACTCGCCCCTGCCCCACCCCTTTCTCCCGCATGTCAACAGCGTATCCGACTTCTTTCTTCCTAGAAACGAAAACTTGATCTACGCTTTAATCGAACCCGTTCTCCGCCTTCCATCGGTCGAGATATAGCTCCGGGCTCTTCGGTCCCTTGGCGTAGCCCTCGTAGCGTCCCCTCGTCGGGGGTACTCTGTTCGTTACGAAGGGGGTTAACTGCGTGGTAACTCTTGTATTAGCTCTTCTGTCTCTTTTTTTTTTTTTCTCCCTCATCATCCCACATAACCAAATGTCCGCTGTCTTAGGCAGGTAAGGTAGATGGGGTAGTTAATTAAGTACCTTGAACGCATCCAACCCCGGCGGCACCACGTACGTGCGCACCTTGTTCCAGTCGATGACGTACCCGCCGAACTTGGTGTGCTGCCCCATGCTGCCCGTCCGCGTGCCCTTGTAGAAGCCCTTCTTGATGTCCTTGGTCGTCAGCGGCAGTTTCCGGTAGCGCTTCAGGAGCGCTTGTGTTGGCTGCATCGCGGGCGTGGTTTTTCTCGGCCTTTTCGTTCCTGGGTTCTTTTGGTCCGGGTGGAGATGGATAGTTGGCGGTAAGTAAGCGGGTCAGTTGTTCCCTTGCCCCCCCCGATGCCCAATTGATCGACGTCGATGTATGATGGTCTTCTTAGTATTCGATGTCGTCGGCTACGAAGTCGCGATCTTTGAAAATAGTCGGGAGGAAGTGGGCCGGTTACTCACTACCTATCGATAACAAAAGTTTAAGTTTCGCCAGGACCCTGTCGGCTAAAAAACTCGTCGGCAGAAAAAAAAAAAAAGTCGAGACACCGCCTTCATTTCTATGAATTCGATTTGTCTGGGAGCTACTTTTCTGCCACTTTCCGAGCTCGAGTCAAATCCTAAGTTTATTCTTCGAGGAAGTCCGGTACCCTGAACGACAAATTTCACATGTATACCAGTTCAATTACTCGAAGATACTAGTCCGTCGCATTCCCTCTCTCCAGCATGCCCGGCCGACAAGCCCACGGGCGCCCCGTCGACGGCGGCCAAGGCGCCCCCGGCAAGGGCAAGGGCAAGGGCAAGAAGCGGTCCAAGGCGCGCTCGGCCAAGAAAGCGCTCGACGCCTTCGCCATCGCATCGGAAGAGTACGCCGACCGCCAGAAGCGCACGCAGCGCAGCCGCGAGCTCGACATCCCTAAAGAAGGAGGAGGAGGAGGAGGAGGCGGCGGCAAGCACGCCCGAGACGAAGATGACGATGACGACGACGAAGACGACGAGGATGAGGATGAGGGCCCGCCGAGGAAGATGCGCCGGGGCGCCGATCGGGATCGGGATCGCGATGAGGATGTGGAGTACGGGAGCGATAGCAGCGGGAACGAGTGGAGGGTTGGTGTCGATGAGGATGATGATTCGGAGATCGAGAGTGATGATGCGTTTGGGGAGAGCGACCAGGAGAGGTTTGAGGATTATACGTTCCGCGGGAGCAAGAAGAAGCAGAGTAAAAAGGTGTGGGAAGATACATTGGGGCAGTTCTTGCATGTGGACGTGGCTAATACGACTGATAGGATGACGACGACGACGATGACAGCGACGATGACATGGGTGATGCCGACGGTGCTTCTCTCGGCTCGGATGCGGTTGACCTTGCCGCTATATTAGACATGTCTAGCTCTGACGACGAAGGGGAGCCAGAGCAGCGAGGCTCTGATTCTGACGAGGATGAATCTGATGAGGAAAGCGCCTCTGGTAACGAATCGTCCGACGTCGAGGACGACGAAGATGAAGACGATGCATCAGAATCTGGCATCAATGCATGGGTATCGAAGTTTTCCGGGGTAAAAGATGCGAAGGAGCACGAAACTTCGCCAACTACAAAACCTAAGATCGGGCTGAAAGACCTTGGCTTGATAGGAATAAAGGATCCCCAGCTCAAGAAGTCTCTTAAGCTCCTGACGAAAGAAGAGAAATCTAGCAAGCCGCAGAAGCTTGATGTACCGCTCGCAAGACGCCAACAAGCGAAGTTGGATCGCAGCGCCGCTTACGAGAAGACGAACGAATCGCTTGATCGGTGGACTGAAGTTGTAAAGCAGAACAGGAGAGCTGATCATTTGGTTTTCCCTCTACCTCAAACGGAAACCGGTCTTGCCAGACACAATAACAGCGAAATCCAACCCTTGGACCATAAGACACCCGGAACCGAGTTGGAAAAGACCATCTTAGCAATCATGGAGGAAAGTGGGCTGGGACCAAGTGCCGAGAAAGAGGCCAAGAAAACAGGAGATTTAGAGTCTGAGGATGCTCAGGGGCTCTCGCAAAACCATCTCAAGAGCTTATGGCAGCAGAAGCGCCAGGAGAGAGAGCTCAAGTCTCGGGAGGACGCGAGGGCAAAGCGCATCAAGAAGATCAAGAGCAAAGCGTACCACCGAGTGCACCGAAAGCAAAGAGAAAGGGAAGAGATCAAGGAGCGCGAAGCTATGGCTGCGGCCGGAGAGATCGACTCTGAAGAAGAGCGCGATGCTCAGGACCGCCAGCGAGCTATGGAGAGAATGGGCGCGCGGCATAAGGAGAGCAAGTGGGCCAAGATGAAGAATAAAGATGGCCGTGCGGCATGGGACGACGACGTGAGAGCGGGCGTTGTCGATATGGCGCGACGAGATGAGGAGCTGCGCCGCCGTATAGAGGGGAAACAGGCAAAGGCGAATGGAGACTCGGATGATGACTCGGACTATTCGGGCGGCTCAGACGACGACGTCGACGAGCGGAAGAGACTTCTTCAGCAGCTTAAGGATGTTTCTGACGATGAGGACACCCAGCCAAAGTCGAAGTTGATGAATATGCAATTCATGCAGAGGGCTGAGGCAGCTAAGAAGAAGGCCAATGATGACCTAGTGGACCAGATACGACGAGATCTGGCCTCTGACGACGAAGGTGGCATGGACTCTGACGACGGAGTTGAAGATATCGGTCGACGAAAGTTTGGTCAGCCGACACAGAACAAACCGAAGAAATCTAACGACGGGTGGATTACAGTTGGCAAGGACGGTAAGCCCGAGACTGAAGATCAGGGTGCTCCTATATCGGGAACCGAAACGACACAAAAGAAGCGGTCGCAAGGTCTTAGTGCCAGCCCCATACAAGTCAACGATGCAAGCGTCGACTCATTAGCGGGTGCTTGGAGCCGCCCTTCAACAACCGGGCCTTCCAGGAAACAGAGAGGCAAAAAGACGAGTTCCGGCGCAGAAGTACTCGAACTCAATGCCGACTCCGTAGCCGTCGCACCCGCAGCAGCTCCGGCAAAGAAGCCCAAGGCGAGCAAGAAGCAAACAGCCGTCGTCGACGTGGATACCTCCTCGGACGACGACGACGACGACGACAGCCACCTACCCGTGCAGTTCCGGGAGCAAGACCTGATCGAGAAAGCCTTCGGCGGCCTGGACGTCGTGGCCGAGTTCGAGCAGGAGAAGGCGGCGATCGAAGAGCGGGACGAGGACAAGATCGTCGACAACACGCTCCCCGGGTGGGGCAGCTGGGTGGGCAACGGTGTCAGCAATCGCGACAAGAAGCGGCACCAGGGTCGGTTTCTGACGAGGGAGAAGGGCGTTAATAAGAAGGACCGGAAGGATGCGAAGATGCGGAATGTGATTATTAACGAGAAGCGCATCAAGAAGGTATGTCACGTCGCTTTCCAACCTACCTGAGTAAGGTTGGGATAGGTAATTTGAGGGGCTAACGTGGTGACTGTAGAACGACAAGTACCTGGCTTCTCAGCTGCCGCATCCCTACGAGTCCAGGCTCCAGTACGAGCGCGCGCTGCGTCTGCCCGTCGGCCCCGAGTGGATGACTAAGGAGACGTTCCAGGACGCGACGAAGCCGAGGGTGTTGATGAAGCAGGGTATTATTGCGCCGATTGCGAAGCCTACTGCTTAGATGTGGCGGCTAACTGTGGTTTGATGATATCTTCGAGGCCGGTGTCCAAAGTATTAGGCCTAGGAATAGAATAAGAAATCTCGTGTTGACGAGTGACGTGAATTAGAATAAGATGTCTTCTATCTTACATGTGCTGATCTATTTATGCGTGTAGCCTTATAGTAGGAAACTCGTTCTATCTCGAGCAGTATAGAACCTAGAACATGAAGTACATCCAAGAACGAAGATATTCAGAATAGTCCAGCAGTTTTGCAGTAAGTAGCTAGATTCATAATTCCACTGGCATGAACAACACACGATTTCTATGCGCAGATCTTTCTAACCTACATCCTTGTCCGAACTTGTCTTCATATTCATATTCAATAGGGGTATATCCACCTTCAATCCTCATCATCGCTACTATCACCAAATATAGCCCGCAGCACATCCTCCTGCGCCCTCTTGCCCTCCACGGCCTCATTTACCTCCGCATTCACCACCACCTCTGCTTTCGGCGGCGGGGGCTGTGCCTCTACCGTCTTCGACGCCGCCAGCCCTCCATTATGTGCCATACCTGCAGCCGGCGCAGCGCTCTGTCCTTGCGTCTGCGCCTGTCTCAACAACTCATCCAGCGTCATCGCGCCCTCCGTAAAACCCGCCGAACTCGTTGTCTTGGCCATGTTAAAGATATCACCGCCTATACCACCACCACCACCACCACCACCACCACCACTTCTACTCTTCCCCTTCCCCTCCATCGGATCCTGATCCGGCTGCACGTGCGCCGGCGGCCTTACATTTAAGCGCTTGCACAATAACCTCGTCGGATAGAAATCCGCCGCGGTGCGCGTCATCGCCCCGTACATGCCCATCCTCGCCGCCTCCTCGGCGGGATCCGCCGGCTTGTGCGTCGGTCTCGACAGCAGCTCTTGCGTATTACTACTACTACTACTACTACTATCGACAGCAGAAGACGCGCCGGCGAGTTTAGAGGATGAAGAAGAAGAAGAAGAAGAAGATGAGGAAGTCGTGAACCGCGACGCCATCGCCCCCGTCATCGGCTTGAAGATGCGCGCGCAGCCGGAGAACTCGTGCAGCTCCCGCAGGTAGTCCTCGGTGCTGAAACCCGGCGGTTTGGCGGGCGGCTGGCGAGCGCCGCCGACGCCGGCCGCGTACTCGAGGTACGCGCGGTACCGGGACCGCTTGGCGTCGTCGTCGCGGTACGGGGCGGCGATGCTGCCGCCGCGCGCGATCGCGGCGACGGCCGTGGCTTTGTCGAGCTCGGGGATCTGGCGTAGTAGCTCCTGCTGTCTCTCCGCGTCGGTGAGGGCGTACTCGGTGGGGATCTCGCCGAGGGCGGGCGGGAGGTTGGCCTTGCCGGTGGCGGCGGCGAGGCGGTCGCGCGCCGACGACGATAGGAAGTCGAAGACGGATTTCCCGGGGAGCTGGGCCTCGCCTAGCAGCGCGGCGCGGGATCGAGGGTCTAGCTTGGAGGCCTTCGCGGCGTCGGAGGTGGACACGTAGTTAGATGCGGCAGCAGCCTCCGCTTCTTCTTTTTGCTTCTGCTTGCTGGACTTCCAGCCGGGCGGGATCTGGGGCGGCGGGTACTTGGCGGCGTCGGCGTTGATGGTGGATGCGAGGCCGTCCGTCTCGACGCCGAAGACGAAGCCGTCGAGCGGGAGTCGGCCGTCGTGGCATTTCCGTAGATTGTTCTTGCCCGCCTGCGCGAGGGCGCTTTTACGTGATATGAAGACGGGCGCTGCGCGTAGGGCCGGGTTGGCCGATGTTGTGGCGTTAGCCGCCTTCTTTTTCTTCTTGTCGCCGCCTATAATCCGGTTGTATGATATTTTCGGCCCCATCTCGTAGGGGTCTTCGTCGGAGCCCGTGTCGTTTAGCACACCTATACCGATTCCTCCCTTCCCGAATTTGCTCGGTTTCTTCTTCGTTGCGTTCGGACGTATTAGAGGGCCATCTCGTATTTCGTCTTCGGAGGAGTTCTCGCCGCTGTTATCCGGCGCGCTGGACTTTAGGGGCGCCAATCGCGACTCTCCTTCGTAGCCCAGCCCTTTGCGATCCAGCTTCTTGATAAACGATATCATGGCCACGTTGTCGGGCGCGAAGAGATGCATCTCGCCCACTCCCTGCTTGTCACCACCATCGAGTCGGGCTTTCCGCCGTATCTTGGGACCGATTCCTTGACCGTCCTTCCAGCCCATTTTCCTCAGTAGCTTCACACCCATCGTATCGCCCCGAGCCCGAAACACATCCGCCAAGCTGCCACTCCGTCGCGTGAACCCATCGTCATCCGCAGCGCCTAGCCCGGCGAAGCCCTGCGCCGTCTGCAGCTTCTGCGCTTCCGCCGCATCGGCCAGATCCTCCTCGTCCATGAAGTCCTCCGGTCTTTGCCCCCGCGGCTTCTGGCCATCTTGGGCGGCGGTGGCGGCAGACTCATCCTTCCGGCGGTTCGTCCGCGACGAAACAAAAGTCGACGGCGTCCACCCTTCCTTGGACCCGACGGTGTTGAAGTAACCGGCGCTCCATCCGCCGGTGAAGGCGCCGTGCAGCCGCTTGCGTCCCCGCTCGTCCCGCACCTCCTGCTTCCATACCGGCACGTAGGAGCCGTCGTCGCGGACGTCGGGGTCGAGGGGCGGCAGGGGCGTGCCGAAGACCACGTACGGCGACGACTGCTGGGCTCGGAGGTCGGCTTCGAAGGCGGCGCGCGGTCGCTTGTGGGACATGGGGCGGTGGTTTTTTTTTTTTTTTTTTTTGAGGAAGGCCTGGTTTCTGGAAGTTGGAAGTTGAGAAGCGGATGCGTATATCGTACAGGTCCTGTCGTTTATAGGCTGAGAGATTACATTAGGTATAGAGGTGCGTGTTATTAAAGTGTGAAGTGTGAAGCTGGTGAGGTGTGAGGTATCTTCAGTCTTGACAACCTTGACTTGAACTGAAAGCATGAACGCCTTATCGATAAGGGCCATGGAATTTTAGGTAATGTTGTACATGTACCTAGGTACCTATGTTTCTGATTACTAAGCGGACTTTCAGGGGCAGATCGTTCATCGTTCGAGGTCTCCTCTTCATTCTTCATTGAAAGGGCCGCCGAAACACATTGACATCTTCATCACTCGAACCCTACAATAGTATTGGTAGTCGCTTAGATACAAGGTCAAGATTTTCTCTGCTACGCTGACAGGCTGACAGGTAGGGTAGGATGAGATGTGAATGTCCCACCCAAGCTTGGTTCATTCCCCTACATCGTACATAGCCGTCCTCCGCCTACTCGTAGAGATCGCAGCTCTATCTATTTACATAGTAAGCTCAAGTCCCTTAGGGACCCGGTGGATACGCTGCAGCCCTACACAGATGGTGAAATCCGCTTTCTCGGTATTTGAGGTCCTGGTATAAATCTATATGTCGATACGAACCGAAAGGCACAAGAAATGGAACCAATCTTTTCATGGCGGAACATCGTCTTACTTAACTTCAAAAACTCCAAATTTTTATGGGCAGTCATCAAGACTACACACCCTCTCGATCCCGCCCTATATCCCCGCCAACGTTCGCTCAAGTAGCTAATAATCAACAGGCTAGAATCTCGATTTTCTGCGTCATAATATGTATTGAGATTTGATGTGATAGGATGCCTATTACAACTCGTACAACTCGATCTATCATTTCTAAAGCAGGTAAGCATTAGGTGCTTCCCCAAAGTAGACCTTGTGCCGCGGTAATGCATGTAGTGTAAGATAGATTTACTATTATACAAGAGGCTGTTTCTCTGAATCTGGAGAACAAGATGTGTTGCACAGCATCGGATGAAGATGCTGTTTTCTTCATATCCTAGAACTGCTATTGGGTATGTACGATGGCCCATGTATGAGTAGTTGCGGGGATCAGCCACATACTACGTATTCATTCGAGGCAATTGCCCATATATACACAGCGTTCTGCAATGAATTCATACTGGGGAAGGTTGACTGTCACATTGTTCTATCCGAATCTTCGCTTATTCCTCTATTGTAACTATAAACGAAGCTAAATAGAGATATGAGATATGGATGTCCTTACATGTTTGAGCTTAGCAGCTTTGGAGGCCTTCGTGATGATGATGGTAGGCGATCGTGGACATAGCGACAGCTTACCTACCGTACAGACTGGGTGTATTCTTTTCGCAATCCAATACCTCCTGCTGAAATACTACCGGATATTCTTATATCACAAATACTTCTCGCCCCTTCGTCACTTACCTGGTCCAACTGTAAGTTAATAGCAATCTGCAAGATACAGCCTTACTATCTCGTTAGAGAGACTAATTTACCATTCAGGATAACCACTTCTTCTTCGGCCAGTCCATCAAGCGAGTCAAAGCCGACACGACCATAAGTTCATACGTCAAATGGATGAAAGAGCACCCCGATGCGCCTCTGCTCAGATATATCTCCTTTGCGAACACGGAGGTCCTGGTGCCCGCAAGCGTGAACGCCTTGAGGGAAATATTGCAGACACACTGCTATTCCTTCCACAAGTCCCCTGCTGTATGTATCTATGACCGCTATCCTCGTCTATTTCGCATTCTCATTTCTTTCGGGTGAAACTTGCCTAGGAATCGGGATTTCTTAAGTAGCTGTTTTCTCCTGGGACAAGAATTGACCCTTCGAACACTTCCACTCGGGGGTTACGGTGCTAACTGCAGTTCTCGCAGTGGAAAAGAATGGTCAAGGAGATGGCCGGCAACGGCGTAGTCACCATGGAGTCAGACCGCCACCGGAATCACAGGAGAATGCTAAACGGCTCCTTCTCCGTAGCCAACATGCGCAAGCTAGAACCCACAATGAAGTCCATCGCCGCCGAACTCAGCCAGTTATTCGACCGAGCTATCGCAGCTTGCAAGGACGGCAAGACCGGGGTCATCAATTGCACCGAGTGCTTCTCCAAGACCACGGTGGACATAATGGCCATGGCTATGCTCGGGATCGATCTGGGCAATCTCAGGAACACTACGTTCGACGGCCAAAGCAAGGTCGACAAGACCGACACTACCGAGTTCGGCTTCGTCGAAGCTTACGGGATCGTGTTCGCGCCGGGGACCCTGGGCAAGATGCTCATGTTCGTCAATGGCTTCGTGCCGATACGGTGGCTGCCCGTCAAGGCGAACCGCGACTTTCTCTTTGCGACCTCGTGGCTCGATAATTATATAACTGAGCTCCTGCGGAAGCGACGGGCGGAGATCGAGACCGCGATGGGGTCTGGTAAATACGAGAGTAGTGACTCCCGCGACTTCGTGACGTTTCTCATCGAGGAGAGCATGCCTGGGGGCCCGGCGGAAGGCATCGAGGAGTCGGAGATTATAGGCGACGTAGGTTGTCCATAAAAAATCGTGATTTCTTCGTCTGAGCGCTTGAAGTACTATGCTGACGAGAATATCATCTAGGTCCTCCAGTCCATGCTTGCCGGCCACGAAACGTCTGCCGTCTCGCTAGCGTGGAGTCTGTACATCCTAGCAGAGAAGCCCGACATACAGGCGAAGCTGCGCGAGGAGCTCGCAGAACTCGGTGACGATATGGCGTGGAGCAGACTAGACAAACTCACATACCTCGAAAACTTCATCAAGGAATCACTTCGCGTTTACCCGCCAGGTCGGTGAAAGCCCGTAATTGGTCAATAGGTACCTGCTAAAACCAAACCACAGCAAACGGTACGTTCCGCCAGACCGCCGACGACGTCTCCATCAGCGGCGTCGCGATCCCCAAGGGCACGCTCGTCGACGTCATCGCGGCGGTGCCGCAGCTGAGCCCGGCGATCTGGGGCGACGACGCCGACGAGGTCGACCCGACGCGCTGGGACCGGCTGGCCGGCGACCAGCTCTCGCCGTTTGCATTTATGGCATTCCTGCAGGGCCCGCGCATATGTATCGCCAGGGCGATGGCGCTCATGGAGATGAAGATTGTTCTCGCCGAGGTCGTGAAGAATTTCAGGATCCTGAGGGTTGAAAAGCCGTTCGCGGTGCATAATCCCGGGTTCACGTTGAGGCCGAACGGGCTGGAGGTCCGGTTTGAGAGGATTGATGCGTGAGGGTTGGCTTTGTGGCTTATATCACGAGAGCGAGCTCGAGGTTCTTTACTTTTTACGTTGGCCCCCTTTTCTCGTATTTTCAAGTTGGGTAGGTTACTTGATTAGTAGGTCGCGAGGTGGATGAATAATTTGGCCGTACTTACGAGACCATATACGCTCTGTGCTAGCAGGGACCCCAAGGCTATATAGCAACCTCTACAACCCCTGAACCGCCATATCCCTACCTAGTCAGGAGAATGCAAACCTAAAAAGGCCAGTATATAACTACTGATCGGAGAGGCTGCGGCTATCGGCAGAAGATAGCATGATTGAGTTGCGAGGATGCGTACAAATGAGGCTACACAAGTTCATGCAAGGACAGACATAATGATGTTTTCCAATATTGCTCTATTAGGATCTATCTCGCTTCATGACCCAATCAACCTGTCAAACCATCTTCCCATTCAATAGGCCGCCAGAAACGGGATAGTGACAGAAGCCCAACCTATCATCGCCCCTGTGCGACCGAAGAAGCAAAAGAACGAAAACCATGTATACCCGGTATTTTCCTCATCAGCTAAGCTTTGATTCTGCAATACAACCTTGATCCGTAGGCCAGCCATAGGCCAGTTGGGTGGGAGCACCTCCTGTCGTCATACCCCTCCTGCTCCCCCCTATCATCGTCTATACACGTACTTTTTAACTGTTCGTGTGAGATGGTGAATGGGGGTTGGGGGGGGGGGGGGGGGGATCACCATCTTGAGACGTGATAGCCGGGTGACGTTGCTTATTATTTATTAAGATCTCTTACCCGTATTGTAACATGGCGTCCATGCTAATTCATTATCAGTATACCTAGCTATGTTAAGGTGGGTACCCATTTTCCAAGTTGTTGAATAGAAATTGTCTTGGAGAGGTTTCTGACCGCAAAGTGCGTTAGGTTAGTCCCAGGGGCTTCTGTATGCCAATTTCGTCATTGTGTTCGAGCCCGAAAGCCACATCACTCACCCACCCTGCCACTCTGCCACCATTTGCTATCACCCGTCACCCGTTAGTTAGCATCCACCAAGATCCCACCAACCAGGCTACTTGTGCTACTTGTAAGTATCGTGCCCACACGCTGCCCCCTCCGACACTAGTAAAGACGTGGTCGTTGCTAAATAGTTAAAGTGGTTTCTTGATTCAAATAACCAGAGAAGATTTATTAATGAAGATCCAATTATCGTTATTTTAGTTATCTACCTAGGTACCTAAGGTAATGTTGAGGGGTTGAGTTGTGATACTCGGACCTACCTAGCTTATGTACTTCGTCCTTATATCGACATCTTCAGACTACCGCTCTGGTGTTGACACAACACAAGCAATACCTTACCACGCGGGTCTTGTCCTGCGAGGCGAAATACAATTGTGGCCATCCCTTTGTTGCCACACGTTGTAAGGTTGATGCTTTGTTCTATTTGCTCGTCGCCGGGACTAAATTCCCCGGTGGACGTTGCTAGGTGCTGCAGCGACTGGCTTTAATGCTTTAATACAGCAGGTTGGGCCAGCAGCTGCAGCTCTGCTAGACGCTAGTGTACATCCCCCGATCCAATTGGCGCCAACCCTTTAAAGGGGTAGGGGGATAACAGGCTCTCCCGCCCTTTCAGCCAGTGTGCTGCTGTGCACCCTTGATGGGCTTGATGGGTCCATACCTGGTACCTAGGTACATGTAGGTACCTATTTTTTGTATGCAGCACCCGGTAGAGTGCACTTGTTAATTCTGCCCAGCTCTTTTCCCTCACTGCCCAAACCCCAAAAGACTAAAGACCCAAGCACTGCATTTTAGAAAGCCCAGACGTGCTAAGTTCCTGGTTCTAGTTGTTATTAAATGTAATTTCGAAACTTTTTATGGATCGTCCGTCTACCTTGACTACCTTGACTACCTTGACTACCTTGACTACCTTGACCTTGACCTCCATGAGGCACTTGTGCACATCTCCCCTCCATTTTTCCTTGTTATTCAATAAAGTAATAATCGGATTGCTGTAACCTGGAAACTGTAACTGTAGCAATGTCCACTCCAGCAATCGAACAGCCCGACCACCATCACCATTCTTCATCTTCGCCGAGATCTCACCATAATAACCATAATCATAACCATAACCATAACCATACCCATACCCATACCTCCCATACCCATACCCGTAACCACTCCAAAAACCACCATACTAGTCACAACCATAGTCAGTCCAACAGTCACCCCGTGCGAAGCCAATCTACACGTTCCCGCCCGACTAGTGCTACTTCACCTCCCCAGACCCAGCAGACCCAGCACACTCCACATCGGTCCGCCTCAACCTCGCATCACCATCGCCACCATAGCCGCCAGACATCATCTTCCGGTCGGCCAATACAAGATATTCTACTAAAGAAAGACTATGAAACGTCGAACGTAGTGACCGCTGCCCATCAGCCTAAGCGAAGTTCCAGCAAGGACCGTCCTCCCCCGGTCTCGCGTGGCACCGACTCTAAAGGCGTAGGCGTACACCGACGAAGCAGCACCCGATCAACACACCAAAGCGAAATGGCAGGCCCTACCGCCGTCGCAAACAACGCCGGCCCAGCTGCCATCCCGCCCGTCATGCAGGCCGCAGCAGATGCCCGAGCGACTGGCGCTAAGACAAGGACTACCAGAACCTCAATTCCGACGCAGTCTGGAAAATGGATTCTGGGTAAGACAATCGGAGCTGGCAGCATGGGCAAAGTTAAGCTGGCTCGAAAAGAGGACGGCACAGAACAGGTTCGTCATTCCTTTCCCCCCTCAATTCCTAGCCCATCCCTTGGGAGTCCCCTTGAGAGTCCCCCCTCGCTAACTCCAACTCTCTTCTCTAGGTCGCCTGCAAAATCATTCCACGGGGCTCTACCGAAGATAGTCACCACAGCCGAGCCGATAAGGAGAGGGCCGACCAGTCGAAGGAAATACGAACCGCACGCGAGGCTGCCATCGTCACCCTCTTGCAGCACCCGCACATCTGCGGCATGCGAGATGTGGTCCGTACGAATTACCACTGGTACATGCTATTCGAATACGTGAACGGCGGTCAGATGCTGGATTACATCATCTCCCACGGAAAGCTGAAGGAGAAGCAAGCTAGGAAATTCAGCAGGCAGATCGCTAGTGCTCTCGACTATTGCCATCGCAACAGCATAGTTCACCGTGACCTGAAGATCGAGAACATCCTTATCAGCAAGACCGGCGACATAAAAATTATCGATTTCGGCCTAAGCAACCTATTCGCTCCTCGTGGCCATCTTAAGACATTCTGTGGCAGCTTGTACTTTGCTGCACCCGAACTTCTCCAGGCGCGAGCATATACGGGACCCGAGGTTGATGTGTGGAGTTTTGGTATCGTATTATACGTACTAGTCTGCGGCAAGGTCCCTTTCGATGATCAGAGCATGCCAGCTCTGCATGCGAAGATCAAGAAAGGACTTGTAGACTACCCTAGCTGGCTATCTAACGGTATGTGACCTTTTTTTGACTGACTTGAATCGCATTGCTAACGTACATCTAGAATGTCGGCATCTCCTGTCCCGCATGCTTGTCACCGATCCGAGACAACGAGCAACGATGTACGAGGTCATGAACCACCCATGGATGATTAAAGGTTACGGCGGTGCGCCCGAAAACTACTTGCCTCCTCGAGAACCCTTGACGCTACCCCTGGAACCAGAAGTCATCAGCGCCATGACTGGTTTCAACTTTGGACCTCCAGAGGTGATCAAGGCACAGCTTACCAAAGTGATAGAATCGGAAGAGTACAAGCGGGCTATATCACTAATGCAAAAGGAGAAGGAGATAGCACCTGTTCCTAAGGACGTTGAGAAGAAGCGAGGATTTGGGTTCGACTTTTACAAGCGACACAACTCTGGAAGCAGCCGTGATAACTTGACGACACCGAGCTCGGACGCCCTCCAACTTGGCGTTGATCCGCTTAATGCTTTCAGCCCTTTAATTTCTATTTACTATCTAGTGAAGGAGAAACAAGATCGGGATAAGGTCGATGCTGTACCGAAATCGCATACACCGAAGAATGTGGCCGATTCTCCAATGCCGGAAATCGTGCCTCCTCCAGAGGCGCATACAAATACGGCGGCCTACGAGATGACGGGAGAAAAAGCTACCGGTGGGAGATCACGACCCCGTGCCAGAACACACGGGGAGGACGACGCACCCGAGGAAGTAAAGAAAGCTCAACAGACGCCGAACGTGATCGTTCCTCCGGAGACACCTGCAGATGTACCGCAGAAGAAGGAGAGTACAGCCGCTGGTATTCTTAGACGATTTAGCACGAGACGTCGCAAGGAACCAGAGAGGCTGGATAAGGATCGTTCCCACCCGCCTGTGGTCCATGTCCACTCGCCAGCTGACGCAACGACGACACCACGTAAGAGCTTTAGCATACGCAGATCGAGGCGTGATCACGACGAGCCATCTAGGCTGCGATCTGGAAGTAGCCAGCCACAACATCGAGACCTATTGAGCCCACCGCTTTCTGCCGGCGCGAGTTTGTCGGGAAGCAATAAGGGCTTAGGTCGATCAACTAGCGTAAGTTCGGCAGAATTCCGAAGACGACATTTTGGATCTGCCAACCGCGTTGCTAAGGAGCCGCCTCCGACTAGTGGTTCAGACCAGTCCGCAGCCACAGATAAGCTTCCACCCGAGCCGAAGAGCGCCCTGAACCCTCGAGCTACGTCTATGAGGGCGAGGCCACTAGGCCACGCTCGTCGAGAGAGCATCCAAGAAAGGCGACTGCGTAGGGAAGGAGCTCGCGCTGCTGATGTGCCCGAAGAGACGGATCAGGAACTTGGTGAAGCAAGCGGAAATTCGGCGGAGCGTCTGGACGACTCGGAGCTAGCCAAACCGGTGTTCCTAAAGGGTCTCTTTAGCGTATCCACAACTTCGACCAAGTCGGTGCCTGCCATCCGTGCGGACGTCAAGAGGGTATTGAAACAACTTGGTGTCGATTATACGGAGATACGTGGCGGCTTCAAGTGCCGACACACGCCTAGCATCGATCTTCAGAAAGGAGCAGATGCACCCGGCAGCCCCGCCCCGACGCCTGGTCACCGGCGTAGGTTTAGCTTCGGTATTAGGACCGAACGCGAACGCGAGGAGCTTCGGGATATGGAACGCATTCCAACTACTCCGCGAACACCCGGAAGAGGACCAGCTGACAGGAGCGAATCGGCGTCGGAGCTTTCCGAGGGCGAGAGCATTCACCGAGACACGACTACCTCGTCGAGGAGACAACCAGGTGAAACGACCACGCACGTGCAGAGCGACCTGGGGGGAAACATGGTGCTCGGATTCGAGATCTTCATCGTCAAGGTCCCCCTGCTCTCGCTGCACGGACTTCAGTTCAAGCGCATGGAGGGAAACACGTGGCAGTTCAAGAACATGGCGGATCAGATTCTGAAAGAGCTTCACTTATAAAATCTTCTGATTCCGTTTTTTTTTTTTTCCCACGAAGGGGGTAACTTACGTCGCAAGTCGAATTAAAGTAAAAGTGGTTTAATGGTAATTGGAGGAGTAGAAAAAGAGAGTGTGTGTGTGTGTGTGTGACTGACTGGGCGAAGGGGAAGCGTTTTACCATAAGATGGATGTCGTTTGCGATGGGGGTTTAGGCCTTTTTGTGTGTGGGTGTGTGTGTTTGTGCTGCGCTTGTTGGAGTGTCTGGGGTGGTATAGACATGGCTAATAACTGTTCGTTGTCTTGAGGTTGTTGAATACATGTTGCATTTTTCTCCCTCTTTTCCCTGCTTTTTTCCCATCTATCCACCCTCTTTTCCAATTTCTTTCTCTCCTCGAGGAATGGGGAGGAGGAAGGGGCTTGTTGTCTTGAGTGTTCTTGGTCTCGAATATAGGGAGCGGACCTCGTTTCGTCCGTGGATTACCGGACCGAGCTGAGCTTGGAGCCTGGGTTATAAGTTATAAGCCTTGGGGGAGTCATGCCATGTAAGGATATTGAAAGCAGAGCAAAGCAAGTTTGGGGGAAAAAAAAACAAACAAAGGGAACTTTGGAACTTCTGGAACTTTCTGGACGAATGTTTTGATGGTTGAGAAATGGGACGGGATGGATAGGGCTTTTTTTTTTTCCTAGTAGCAAGGTAGAGAGATACAGACATGCAGAGACAGACAGAAGCAGAAAGTAGGAAGCAAGAGTAGTGGCAGAAGCAGAAGCAGAAGCAGTAGGAGAATGTAGAAACAGAAGCAGTAATGTAGAAAAAAAAAAAAAAAAAAAAAAAAAAAAAAAAGTGAACGTGTTCCGGGGACATCGGAATATGGTTTGGTTTGGTTAGGAATACTTATTCCTGTATGCACCTGGTTGGCTGGTAACGTGTTTGGACGCGTGAGATGTGAGATGTGACGTTGGGGTGATGGCGGTGACTTATCTAGGTTCGAGTCTCATACTGGTAGCAGTATAAGATTAGGCCATATCATGAACATACTGCTACGAGTTTCTTTTCTTTTGGTCGTTTGTTGTGTTTACTATCATATCAGCCTCGGAATAATAGGGGTGTCACAAAGCAATTGTAATCGCAAGCCTTAGCCTCGTCGTGCCGTCCTCGAGGGACTAGAGGTATCATGTTAAATTATGACGAGTCTCTTGTAGATCTAGTCTAGCATTACTTGAGTAACAAAAAGAATTACCCGGCAAGCATGATAGGAAAAGAGTGCGAATATAAGGATTTTCTCATATAACATTATAGCCGGTACTTGTATATATGCCAATTATAAAAATAGTTATCAGTTGATACTAATTGGCGTGACTGTGAATGTTTGTAGTTAAAACTCACTTCTTTTTCTTATGAGTAAGAACGGAATAGCCGTATGCATTTACAAGTGCTTCAGCTCGTTACCCCGGTACGTAGGTACATACTATGTACATAGATGGTAGATGCGGTGTTGGCTCTTGCTCCTGCTCCTTGAAGCACCCCGCTTCGGCGTAGCTTAGCGACGGCTCCTGTGTTGCACATAAGGCTGCCAGGTGGGAGAACCTTAAGCTAGGTACCTAGGTATCTAGTAGCTAGGCTGATAAGTGGGAACAAAGAGTGGTCAGTGCTTTGGTCCCTCATTCCAGTCCAGGTCGGCAAATTAAGATGCGATAGTACTTTGTCTGGTCTTTTCGGGCTTGCACGTAGACGCACTTCGCACTTCGAAGTCTAACAAGTCCACCTTTCGTCGACTTCCACTTCGACTTTCCAATTCAAACCTAAGTCGTCTCTACTCTTCTAAGTAGCAAACTACCTAGGTACTCAATACGTACTCCTAACACTGGTCGCACTTGTCCCGCTTCGGCGTTTGGCTCTCCCTTACCAAGCAAACGGAAGCGTCAATCGTCAATCGTCAATCGTCAACGCCCGACAACGACAACGACAACGACAACGGTCACCTCTGCGGCTCTGTCTACCCTGACAGCTATCGACAAACGAGCGTAACCTACCTTAGGTAGAGCAGCCGAATATATCTGCTGCTACACTCACGGCTGCAACCAGTTAAACCATTTCAACCATTGGTTTCTTTGCAGTCTCGATCGATTATTGTCTCCAATCCAGAATCGAGAATCGCGAACCAATCCACCTCGAGCTTGCCGTAACAGTACCTGCGCCGATAACTTCTTTTAGCCAAAGGCTATCGCGAAGCTAAGCTGCGAGAATCGAGGGCCACGTACGCCTTCCGAAACCGTCACCATGCTGCCGAACCCGTCCATGTACGCAGCGCACCAGCAGTACAATCCACACGCCGATCAGCAATGGATGCATCAGCCTAACCACCAGCACCAAGCCCAGCAAGCCCAGCATGCCCAGCATGCCCAGCATGCCGCCGCTGCCGCCGCCGCACAGCAGCAACACTACAATCGACTAGCAGGTGCCCACAACAATGTCGCTGCTAGTATGGGCGCATCGGTTGCTACCCATGTCCAAGAGAATGGCCTGGAGAACGTGTCGGAGGACAATCGTAGAACCCTCAGCTTTGTCGCCGATCTGCTAAGCGAGAACACACGCGAGGCCGCGCTCCTCGAGCTAAGCAAGAAACGGGAACAGGTCCCCGAGCTTGCTCTAATCCTGTGGCATTCGTTTGGTTAGTCGACTTCCCCCTTCAAACTTGTGGTGACATATATCGATGCTAACCGGAATGAAAAACAACAGGTGTCATGACTTCTCTCATGCAGGAGATTATCTCGGTCTACAATCTGCTCAACCCGTCTCAACTGACTGCTGCTGCTTCCAACCGAGTCTGCAACGCCCTCGCGCTTCTTCAGTGCGTGGCATCTCACAATGATACGAGAACCTTGTTCTTGAATGGTACTTCGCCCTTGTCGCCCTATGATAGCTATATGTGACGCACTGACACTTTAAATATAGCCCACATCCCCCTGTTCCTATACCCCTTCCTCAACACGACCTCCAAGTCGCGCCCGTTTGAGTATCTGCGCCTCACCTCGCTTGGTGTAATTGGCGCATTGGTTAAGAACGACTCGAGCGAGGTGATCAACTTTCTCCTCACTACAGAGATCATCCCTCTCTGCCTCCGGATCATGGAGACCGGATCCGAGCTCAGCAAGACAGTCGCCATCTTCATTGTCCAGAAGATACTGCTTGACGACAATGGTCTTAACTACATATGCGCTACCTACGAGCGCTTCTACGCTGTGGGCACTGTTCTTAGTAACATGGTCGCCCAGCTCGTGGAGCAACAGACAGCTCGCCTGCTCAAGCACGTGGTGCGCTGCTTCTTACGCCTCAGCGATAATGCTCGGGCTAGAGAGGCCCTCCGACAATGCCTCCCCGAGCCGCTGCGAGACGCAACATTCAGCTCGGTGCTCCGTGACGATGCAGCTACCAAGCGTTGCCTAGCCCAGTTGCTGATTAACCTTTCTGATAACGTCGTAGAAACCAACAACAGCCATGCGGGCCTATAGAGTAATCCTGCAGAGTTACGTGGGGATATTCCTTCAGTCAACAACGAGTCACTCATTTCGACTGGCCTTACTGAGTACCTAACCAAGCAAAGAGAGTTTGATCTGTCATCCCCATCGGTAACGCCCACCTATCCTCTTTCACCAAAAACATAGCACGCCTTTGACTTTTCCTGTATAACATCAGCACCATCTCGGCAACACTCTCGTGAGACCCAACTTAAGGCTGGCAACAATTCAAGCAATACAAAGGCTCCCAAAGACAAAAAAAAACAATCAACACCATAGAGCCAACGTACCTCGCCATCGTCTCCCTCACGCGCAACATCCCGAGATTCACGTGCTACGTCATTTTCCCTACCTGTATGGTTTTCTTGTTCGGATTTAAGGCTACGACTGTACCGATTATACCCCCTAGATTTCTTGCGACTACGCATTGATACCACACCAAGGCGATACACATACTGTTCATAAGGCTACGGGTTCCCTTTTTGAGGAAGTGGCAGAGAGAAGCAGCTTGTAACCCGTGGACGAAACCGTTCCTTTTGGATCCAGGTCTAGGATCCCTCTTGTCAATTGAAATGGAACTTTGAGTCATGGGAGAAAATGTACTATCACGACACACACACCAACACCAGCACAATCACACACATTCACTCCATTCCCCATCCCTCATCCCTTATCCCCCACCCCCACCCCCACCCCCTCCCCCCAAAAATACATTGCATGGAAAAGGCGGCGTCCAGGGCATTGGTAGGCATGCAAAGGAAAGTTACTCATAAGAGAGAAGTCATGGCGACGGCGACGGCGGCGGCGTTCGGTTTCTTCTCCATCTCTCAAGTGTATGTCAATCACGTTGATTACATACCTAGGTAGTCTTTGTCGTAGGGGTCGACCGGCTCGTTTCGGTTGGCTATTCTAACAAAGACTGGTGTATCAGAACTCTTTCGATGAGGTGTGCTCGTGCTCATGCTTTGATTTGAAGCATAAGGAAGATGATGAGAGGATTGCTCTTGTAATTCTCGTGATGACTGGGGACGCTGATTGTAGATGCTTCTTGCAATGGTTCTTCTAAATCGAGGAGTAAACAGCAGCTGCCATTGGCGACCATCAGGTATGGAATAGACACGTAAGACCTACCTAGGTAGGTAGGTATAGATAACATAAGGGGTAGTTTTCGGGTAGATACCTCCTGTTACACCTAGGTAGTAGGTACCTGAATAGTAGGCTAATAGGCATCACGATGTGCCTTATCAACTAGTACAGGTTCAACTATTTACCTAGGTTAAGTAGGTACATGATATTTCTCTGATGTAAGAGTCCCCCCCCCCCCCCCTCCCCTATCCGGAGTTACCAACCGCTTTACGCGCAAGCACGAAAAAGCATAGAGAAAAAACCATCGACAGGGTGCCGTGGCATAACCGGGGCTATGCGCAAGACTGATATCTACTTCTAATATCTATCTTGTTTCCTAGGGAGCGTCCGTTCGAATCGGACCGGCATCGAATCATTATTTTTTTTTTTTTTTTTTCATACACTATTTTGTCCTCTTTTACTTTTGCTTTGGTAAAGGGTTTGGGTTGGTAGGGAGGTATCTTCGCAAGGGATATAAGGATAGTTTTCATCTAAGTCTGTGTAGCACTCCGGAGAGGATTGGTCGATGAAAATGCCGTGGCAGAATGGGGATCTGCGCGAGATTATATTGTGTTATCTTGTTCCCTCGGGAGTTGCCTGTTCGAATCAGGTCGGCGTTGTATTCTCTCTCTTTTTTCTTTTTTTTTTTGCCCTTCCCCTACTTTCGAGTGACTAGTAGGGAGATTTACTTTGTGAGGGTTATAACGCCATTTCTCATCTGAGTCTGTATAACACCCCTGGATGGTTGTGGCATAAGGATGCCGTGGGCAGGATGGGCTCTGCGCAAGACAAGAGTTTACGCTTGATGTCTTGTTCCTTCGGGAATGCCCGTTCGAACCGGGCCGGCATCATATCTTTTTGTCCTTTTTTCGACTTTTGTTTCCGATACCAGCAAAGTAGTATACCCCGCAAGCAATAAAACGATATTTTCGCTCAGGTCTAGCTAGAGACAGACACGACTCCCCCCTAAGGATGTCGTGGCAGAAGGGGTTCTGCGCAAGACTATAGTTCACGCTTGATGTCTTGTTCCTTTAGGAGTGCCCGTTCGAATCGGGTCGACATCATCGTCTTTTTTTTTTTTTTTTTTTTTTTTTTTTTTTTTTTTTTTTTTTTTTTTTTTTTTTTCATTTCACTCTTCATTCTCTTCATTACTTTTGCTGGTGAGGGCTTTGGCTGGTTTGTTCGCTAGCAATATAAGACTACCTATGTTTCACCCGAATCGGTATGAACCCCATGTGATTATTCGCAATCAATCTAAGGGTTGCCTTGGCAGAACGGACTCTGCACAAGATGACCTGGTATTTCCACGGTTACATAAAATTACTTTCCTCTAGGACCGGAGGCTTTAGAAATCTGAAAATGACATCCGAGTAACTGCGTCAACTAAAGTTGATCACCTCCACCACCCGGCTCCGTACTTTCTCAGCTTTTACTGTTCAATTCAATCGGTCAACAGTCAATTTGCAATCGCCCCGCAGTCCGTTGACGATCAATTATTAATCGACAGAGCTTCTAGCGATATATGTATGTCTTAAGTCAACGTCCTTCCATGCGATCATTTATTCAAACTGAACTCGAATGATAAAGTCCAAATGCTTACCTATCGATTATTCCGTAGTGACGGGCTAACCTAGATAGGTACCTTAGGTAGATAGGTGATCAACCGGGGGTCCACTAGCTTACCCGGGCCTCCGTTAAAGTTACCTACCAGGTTCCAATACGGACACGGAGCCATGATATGGCACCCTTGTGGCAGAATGTCAGCTCCTGAAGCCGTTATTATATATAGCGGACAGCTTGCCACATCTTGTACCCCCGGGAGGCCTGGGTGCTCAATCAATCAAAACACAATCAATCAACCAAAAGACAATCAATCAACCAAAAGACAATCAATCAACCAAAAGACAATCAATCAACCAAAAGACAATCAATCAAAACATAACAGTTTCTCTTCATCCATCTCCCCCCTAGTGGCAAGATTTGTTATCTTGTTTCCTTCCCTCTCACCAAGATTAACAGTGCCTTCTACCCGGTTCTCGATCTTGCATTCTTTCTATTGTTTGCCATCATCCTTGTTCTATTATTTCCGCTCAAATCACTGCACCAACTACCACTTGATTCCATCTCCAACCCTAACATCTTCATTATCCATCACCACCTTCCAAGCCACCATGCCGCCTTTTCTTTCCTCGGTACCCTGAAAAAAAGGGCTTCCCTAATAGACGGGGCACCGCAAAGCTTGATCTGACCCCAACGGCTAGCCGTGCCTGCATCCAGTGGGTGTAGGTTACAAGCAAAAGCCATTACTCGGCGCAGGTAGTTGGAACCGCGCACCACTTGGGGGGGCGATGATGAGCTCTTCAACCGGGGAGGAGACGATGATGCATTCTTTTGCGATATCAAGCTCTCATGACCTATCAGAAGTGGCTGAGCCTAGCAGAGCACTTGGGGGGTTAACAACACTCCCTTACGGAGGTTCGGATTTGGGGACTGGGGGGGGGGGGGGGGGGGGCCGTTTAACAACGGGAAGCAAGCGCCCAAAAATGGGGGGGAGGAAAAGAAATATATGTTGAAAACACACAAGCACGGGGCCAAAAATATATGGGTGTT
>MU376163.1:513730-568158 GCA_022495205.1 Hypoxylon sp. FL1150
CCGCCCGCCCCCGCCGCCCCCCGGCCCCCCCCCCCCCCCGCCCGGCGGCGCCCCCGGCGGCCCCCGCGCCGCCGCCCGCCCCGGGGCGGGGGTTCCGCATTTTACCGAGGGCATCATCCGGACAAATGAGTTGGGGAAATAAATGTATCGGTTCTGGCAAGCCAGAAGGTCGGGGACCATGCTTTTGGGGTGACTTTTGTAAAGTGGCTCAACTGTCCACTCTCAGTCACCACAACACATCACTTTTTGGGCGGTTGGTTAGTTATTTCCCGTGATGTGAAGCACCCGAGTTAATCTGTGGTAAAACTCGTGTAATGTATTTCGTGGTTGGGGCCATTAACACTGTGATGATTATCGGCCCTTGCAGGTCAGCAAATTCTGAGTCTTGGGGGGAGAACATGGGAGAGGAACGAAGGAGAGGGGGTTGAAGGGGAGAGGATTGAATGGGAGAGGGCTGAAGAGGGGGCTTCATTATTACGGGTTGTTGGCTACAGTCGTCAATTATCAAGCTGGGAAGGCGAAAACCATGATCTCTGGTTCCTAATTCCTCCCTTCGAAGTAATCTGAAAAGGACGTTGCATGGTAGCATCTACCTCTTTCGATCGGACGACCATCTGGGAGTCCTTGAATAGAGGGTGTTTGTATTCTGACAGCACAATTATCACATCTAGTTTAGAATATAGGGACTCGCTTCGCTATAACTTCTCTCAGACTGATGCTTGATACCTTATGTTCCTTGCCAAGATAGATACCTTCGAACTTCTTGATGCTACGGGCTGGTTGAGTCTTTATTTCTTGTAGTTGGATGTTCAGACTAATTTCCCCGAGGGACCTAGTCGAGCTTCTTTGGTAAGTTGTAGTTAAACCTGGACGGAGCTTTGTATCTCTCGGACGAGGTAGGTTGTCAATATCTCAAGGCGCTAGTTATTCGCCCTTCTTGACAAAATCTACCTACATAACTACCTCCCACCAAATGTAGTTTGACAATCTAAACCTATAGACCTTAACTACTTGGAGGTTTTTAAGTATTTCTTACCCACGTCTCCTTACTAACGCCGGCTCATTTCTATTACTCTCCGCCTGTTGATTCTGGAACCCATATCAGACCACGATGTTGGGAAGCGAAGCTCAGGAAGCATCTACAATTCTTATAGTTCGAGCGTTGAATTATTAATAAGTATTCTCAAATTTGTATATTTTTTGTTCCAACTGGTTATATTATTCAAGTACATGACATGTTCGTAAGCTATCCAAGAGAAGCCAGCAATTTACAAGTGGCAAGGTCTATGTTAAACGTGTCTAACTTATCTATAAAACACAGCCAGGAAATCCACGTTCGCACCCTGCTTATCTATCTATATCTTGATGCCCTCCTAAAGCTACTAGCTTCTTGGTTCTTACCCAAGACCTCTATTTCTAGAATTCCATCTCGTTAGTCATGATTAATTACAGACAAGGTACCTACCATTCCATCGTCCCCCGCTTCGTCAGAATATTCTTGGCCCCGCATCCTACAACCCATCGGAAACTCTTCTCTACATTAGTTAATATATATCAGATTACCGAGACGCACGTCGTTTGGATTAGGTTGGCCTTGTTTTAGTCAGGCACATATCAAGCAAGAGAACACGCGGTCGAGTTTTACATAAGAGATATCTTCTGTAAAGGATATCTTGGCTTCGTTTCGTATGGCTTCGGGAGTGGTTTCAGGGGGGGCAATAAGGTTATGCTTATAGACATAGGCAGGATGAAGGCAGGCCAGACGGGAATTGCCTGAGTTTACCAGCGAAAAAGTCTATTGTGACAAGACTTAGGGAGCTGGCGATAACCCACTCATTTATGAGTTGGGTCATCTATGAGTTTGGAAGTGAATCTACCTACCTAGATAGTTAAATCTGTGCAAAAGATCTCAGGCCATAGGGAGCTCGTAGTTAAATGTATCTAAATCCTCAAGTTCAAGCTCACCGGCATCATAACTTTCATCGCGCCATATTTTCTAAGAGTTTCCCCTTCTCTATCTATCTCAATTCTGTGAATTTCAGTCCACACTACTGTACAAAATAGTAACCTAGACCTTCATATTTCTCCTTCTCTTCTCTTCTGTTCTCTCACGCGCTAACTACTTATCGATACATATCGTGATATTCTCATAACGTAACCAAGGAGCTTCAGAGATAATATTCGCACCAAGGAAAATTCTCTAGTATGACCCCCCCCCCCCCCCCCCCCCAATTAATCCTTCTTGACTGAGCCTTTTTTTCCCCCATGCGTTTATACCGGTTGTATTTCATCGGGGAGTAGGGGATCGGGTTTCATTCGTTCGTTCGTAAGTCCCGCGGGCATTTCAGCAGAACCTCCCCCTATTCTCGTTCTGAAATCCAAGATTAGGGGGAAATAGGGTAACTGCTCTTTGCCTACAACTAGACTCTCGCGCGCTCCTGACTTTTCTGCGCTATCGCTCTCGTTCTTTGAACTTGACGAATCCATAATGCTGGTGTGCTTGCGGTAAGGACTGTGTGTGTGTGTGTGCGTGTGTGTGTGTGTGTTAAAATTAACTCTCTTCGACCCTACCTAAACTTTCGAGCGTACTCTGCAAAAAAAAAAAAAAAAAAAAACAAGGGATTCCTGCCCAATGCTTATATATCATCCAGCGACGCCCACTCTCGGTCTCTTCTACCTACAATACACCGGCATTTTTTTTCTCCATCATTACACAACATACACCTCCATAAGATTCGTCAATTGTTTAAAATCCTACTTCGAGTAGTCCTTAGGCACTGAAGCGGAGCAGCCACCCAGTCGGTGTTGCCACGCTCTTTAAGCGAAGGCACCAACGATTGACATGCCAAGTGCTATATCCTGTTAGCAAGGTACCGCGTATGGGTGGATTGCTAGCAAACTTACCTCCAAGGAGGACAAACAGGAACGCGATCTTCTTGTCCTTCATCGTCAACACCTTGCCGGACTCCTCGGAGAGGAAGTCCTCGGCAAGCAAGTCAACGAGGGCAGCGTAGATGAGGAGACCAGATGAGCTACGCGAGCACGTTAGCATACATACACATATCCCGTAGGCTTCGGCTTAGAGGATTTAGGGAAACTATGTACTTACATAGAGTTAAAGACACCGACGATGATAAGACCGAAGGCGCTGTTGGGGTCGTAGCTGTTGCGCGCGATCAAGCCGATAGCCTGGCCGATGGGCGCCGTGGTTCCGAAGGCGAAGACCAGCAGCCACGGGCGGATGCTCCCCTTGGGGTAAGGGACTGCGGCGATGCGGGAGCCGAGGCCGAGGCCTTCGAACATCTGGTGGAAAAGGATGGCGACGAGCAGGATGACGAAGCCGTCGATGGTGATGGACACGGTCATGCCGACGAAGACGGAGTGGAAGAGGATGCCGCCCTCCAGTAGCGTGATGTTCATGGACATGCGCTGGTAGACCATGGGGTCGATCGGCTGGCCCTCCTCGTCGTGCATGCTCTTCTCCGATACCACGACCTCCTGCTGCTGCTTGGGCTGGGACTGGGTGACCTGGGGGTGCTGGGCGGAAGCGCTCGCGCGGATCAGGTTGATGAGTTCGAGGCGCTGGCGTACGTACTGCTCGTAGAAGACGACGAACCACGGGGGCATCTCAGATTGCGGGAGGTCCAGCTCGTTGCCCTCGGGGTACGGGAATTGCGTCTCTTCGTACATCTGCTGGGCCATCTTCTTCTCGTAGTCGACGTCGTCGGCCTCGAAGTTGTTTTGACGGGGGCTTCGCTGCGGACCGGCGGGCACTGCCATCGTAGCGGGTGCGTGTTCGAAGCCCGCAGCGCCGCCATGGGAGTGGCCGCCCATCTTGTTGTTCATCCACATCTCGATGATGAACAAACAGAATAGGGATCCCATCATAATGACACCGGGAAGGGGCGGGTAGTTGACGGTGAAGAGATCCGGGAGACACGGGTCTGAAAGACTGAACCATGCTGTGGGAAGAAGCTGGAATGTTTATTAGAAGAGCCTGGCCAAAATGAAGGAATAGACAACGTACATGGACGAAGGCCGTTGCTATGAGAACACCTGTTCCGAAGTGTTTGCAGGCAAAGAATACCTTCTCAGGTACCTTCAGCCAACTGATCTTCTTCGCGGCCACGGGAAATCCAGCTCCTGCGAGCAAGTCATTAGTATGATATCAAAATGGGAACGGATATCAAGTTCATCTCATACCAAAGATCGAAGCGGCTAGCACAAGAACTATCGGTATGTTAGCTGATGTTGTAGTGCTTGTATCATCTTAACTTACAGAGACCAACAATGTGCAGAGCAAGATCGTACTCGCCTGCCTCCTTACCACCGCCACATGCGGGCTTCATGTTCGACATGTCGCTCGACATTTTGATATCCGAGTTATTCCAAGTTGCGGAGAAAAGAAAGACAATTAGTCGGAAGGCCAGCGACCGGTAACGTATACCAAGAAAGAAAGAAAAAATAGCTAAAAAAGAACGGACAAAGTGAAGCCGTCCTGCGACCCCTTGGTGTAGAATAAGAAGAACAGACGAAAAGGCTTCAATCCTCACGCCAAGAGAAGGGAAAGTAAGAAAAGAAGAAATTGAAGAGAATGTGAAAAGAGAAAAGTAGACTCCTATCACTCAACCATAGCACGACGTGTAAGAAGAGAATATCGAGAAAAAGCCTTGGAAGGTCGGATATCTCTTTGCTTTAATAAGCATTGTCGTGGCAAGACTTGCCTGGCGATCACCGGTCCACCTTGAGACGACAACCCATGGAGATTGATAATGAAATTCCACATAATGATGTTGTCCTCGTCTAAAATAGAACATCTTGACTATACTGGAAGATCTGCGTCTTGTCAAAGTATGACAAGAGGGTAAGTCGAAGCTGGCGAGCCAAAAACCTCGTCTTACACCATGTCTTACCAGGTTCTCTAATCTGTAATGAACCATTAATAAACCCAGTCGATGGCTATTATGGTTGTTTCACTGCCATCGTGAGCAAGTAGCAATACAGGTAGCAATCTCTACCCAACTTAGCATCGAGACGTTGAAGATCATGCTCGTGCTTGTAAGAGCTTGATATGAGCCTCGTCTGGGGAGCAGTCTCCACCAAGCCCCATGAGCCCCATTCTATGTGACAAATTCTCCGTCGCGGATGTAGATGAAGCTTGTTTGGTACAATCAACTTCGCTGAGTAAACTGTCAGTGTCGTTTATATTCTCGTAGACCATCAAACGAAGGTACTCTCACCGGCTAACGGCACCCT
Source organism: Hypoxylon sp. FL1150 (assembly GCA_022495205.1). Taxonomy (NCBI): domain Eukaryota; kingdom Fungi; phylum Ascomycota; class Sordariomycetes; order Xylariales; family Hypoxylaceae; genus Hypoxylon; species Hypoxylon sp. FL1150. The sequence goes on from MU376163.1 coordinate 518,987, forward strand.
TGCGACCTCAGGTTGCGTAACCAGGTGTATTGAGTGATGAAGTCCAAGCCAATATCAAATGTAGTGTAAACGATAAAAATCGTAGGGTTGAAACAAGTTCCACTCATCATAACCTAGCCAGTTTACCACTTAGATACTGTGGCTGGAGGTATTCTATATCCAACCACGACATAAGCGTAAGAGCCGCTTTTCTTTCCGCCTCAACTCCATAATAGACGAAAAATATCTTGCAGCTGTCATAGATTCGGCGAGTCTCGGAACTTGCGTGATAGTCGCTTTTACCACATTAGGACCACGAGCAGCACCAATATGGAGAAGGGGGATAACTCTTGGCAGTATCAGCAAATGTGGACTAGAACAATGCGGGATATGGCATTTATTATGGCCTCGTTTTGGGAGCCAGGGAGGTTGGGCACCCGGCTTGGCAAACAAAGAGTCCGGGGTAAAGTGTGTCGCCTACGGGGGGTTTGTTTGGTTAGCTGCATCACACGAAGACCTCACAAGTTGGTCCGCCGTGACAAATGGGATATGATAGTCATAACACTGAGGTCCTAAGCGCCGCTTGAATCGAAACAAAATTGGGCCAATCGCATAATCCGGATTTGATAATGATCGGCTGTTGACCGATACAGCAATCCTCCGCCAAGCGCGCTGTTGTTTGAAGACGGAAAAAATATGCGGTCTGAGCGGAGTGGCCCACGACCCGGCGCCGGCATTGGCATTGGAAACCCTGTTGAGAGATTTGGCGTACAGGAGGGGAGATAGGGGAGATAGGCCAGGGATCCGCCTTCTAGATGCAGTGAAGCGACGTGGGAATTATGTGGCATTCCGTCATGGCTCCAATGGAGCTTACTGCAACCTAAGACCACGGTTGGCTCCCTCATTTGTCTTCCCGACCCAGGCTTGGATATAATATGAATCTTCTGTGCAGCGATCGACCTTTTCCACTTTCATTTGGAAACATTTTTCGTGTTGCACCCTTTCAAAGCCTCGAGCATGAATCCTAATATGGCGAATCAGGAATCGCGAACCAGTGCTCAGCCATCAGGTCAGTTGTTTTCCCTTCTCTCTTGTCGCCTGATTTCTGTCGTGGAAACATCCACACCCGGGGAGCCTAAGTGTTTTACATGATGCCATTCCCCATATCGGAGCTGCAGTGTAAACATTTGATACACGGGGTTGACTGACTCCAGATGAAGACAACGCTGCTATAGTGGCTGCCGGCCCCGCTGGGGAAACAACATCCTCCGCGGAAGTCAACCCGTCCGACCCTTTGGACTTCGGTCGGCACCGCCGCGAAAATGTCTCAAAGCGCCAGATGAAAATTGACCATCCGAACGGGGACAAGCGACAACTTAAGAAGTTCTACACCCGCCAGAACGAACTAATCGACCAGTTCCTGGGTGCCGACGATGAGGAAAGGCTAGCGGTGGAAGAGGATGCCCGCGTGGCGCCTAGGATCAAGTTCGCCGTCAACGCCTCATTTACGGTGAACTTCTGTCTCTTCGTAATCCAGCTGTACGCTGCTGTGTCGACTGGGTCGCTCTCGGTAAATGGCCCTGGGTGCGAATACTCCTCTTTAGCGAACATAGTTGACCAATTCTCCGATAGCTATTCGCCACTGCGGCAGATGCATTTGTTCGTGAAATCTTGACTCATAATGAAGTGCTGTTGAAAATTAACCTCGGAGACAGATGGATCTCGTCTCGTCTTTTGTAATGCTGATTACTTCACGTCTGGCTGCTAGGGCCAGCGTCTACAAATACCCAGTAGTGAGTTGACCTGCTCAGTAATGGTATGGCCAAACAAGGTCGCAGGGCTTATGCTTAGCCAACGTAGGGCCGTACAAGGATTGAGACTATCGGCATCATCCTCTTCTGCGCGCTGATGACAACCGTCGCCATCCAGCTACTCGTAAGTCTCCCGGCGTGGCGTTTCAGCCTGTTGGGGATCGATGTCTCTGACTCGGCATATAGGTTGAGTCGGCGCGTACCCTCGGTGGAGGAGAAACCGAGTCTAAGCAGCTTCAAATCATTCCCATCGCCTTCGTAGGTGTCGCTAGTAAGACATAGTGCATTATTGCCAGTAGACACTAGCTAACAATAGCGTAGTCCTTGCGAAAGGCAGTTTGATGTTGTACTGCCTCGCATACCGCAAGTACCCATCCGTTCACGTCTTCTTCGTAAGTATTTCCGTCTTGGTCACTTAGATATCCACAGTGGCGTGATAACTGACTTGCGATAGGTCGACCACCGCAATGACATCGTTGTCAACATATTCGGTCTGGTCATGTCCGTGGTTGGTGACCGATTTGTCTGGTACCTGGATCCCATCGGTGCCATCTGCATTGCCCTCTTGATTCTCTTCTCCTGGGTTGCCAACGCTTTCGAGCAAGTATGGCTACTCGTCGGCAAGTCGGCTCCAAAGGAGTTTGTCTCGAAGCTCATCTACATGAGCATGACCCACGACCCCCTTGTTCAAAAGGTTGATACGGTATGTAGCCAGGGAATGTACCGACTCCTAATCATAGCAATGCTGATCAGTCTCAGTGCCGCGCGTACCATGCCGGGCAGAAATACTACGTTGAAGTCGACATCGTTATGGACCCGGATCTCCCACTCAAGGTCTCGCACGACGTGAGCCAGTCTTTACAGAGGAAGCTCGAAGGTATATAACTGAAGCCCAACCTTTAGCTGTATGGTTTGCTGATTACATCTTAGGTCTAAGCGATGTCGAAAGGGCGTTCGTCCATGTCGACTACAACGATGATCATGACATCCACGAGGAACACAAGCCCCTATACGAGAAGGAGAAGCCCGCCGGCCGAGCTCTGAAAGACATACTTCTATTTCGTAAGAAGGAGGGTGAGGATATAATGAGAGCAGAGGATAGAACAAACTCACAATAGGAAAAAAAAAGAGAGGGACAATAGAGGACAGCTGTCTCAGGCTGTTGGTCTCGGGATTGGGATATAAAAAGGGAGATGCCGGCTACACCACTAAGCAAAGGTGTGGTGAGCCCGTTCGAAGCTTGGAGCGAAAACACGCGGATAACATGTGCGATACTTCGTTTCTAAAGGATGAGCGATTCATTTAGACATTAACATAGCGTCTAGAAATACAAAGAAGAAAATCCAGTGTGTATTATGAGGTCCCTTGAGAGGTCATTCTCATAACCTTAGAGATGGGCCGGGGGAAAGATGAGTGAAGTTGAGAGCACCTGGCAAGATATTACCTTATGTAGGTACCTAGGAACAAACCCCGCCTAATTGCCCATATACCTGTCCCGGGAGCGGAGCCTCGGCGTCTAGCACCCACCGACGCTAAAACGTGGGATATCGAATTGAATTTCTTCAGGGTATCGTATGATTGGAAATGAAAAACTTCCCATTTGCGTCTTCCCGGCCTTCTCCTAGAAACCTTCATTCTCCCCGTAACAACTAGGAGAATGTCGCTTCTAATCCCGGGGCTGCGAAGGGCAGCTCCCAAGCTGGCCGCCAGTCCCTTCGTCTGCCGCCAATGCCTCCGCCAGCAGCAGCAACCACGTACCGCAGCCCCGTCGCGGATCCTCCGCCAGCTACGGTACGCCAGCACCGAGTCGCAAGCGAAGGCGAAATCCATGCGCTTCTTCAGCGCCAGCGCTGTACCTAATGCGGCGACGGCGGCGGCGGCGGCGGCGAATGCGAAGCGAGTTTTTCCCGAGACGAGTTCTAAGAGCGTGGCGTACTGGCTGGTCGGCAGCGCGGCCAGCGTCTTCGGCATCGTGGTGTTCGGCGGTCTAACACGGTTGACAGAATCTGGGTAAGACTCTCCTGCTCCTACCCTACTCTTTCTACTTGCAAATGCCCTTCTTACTAACGACCAATTGCACGAAAACAGCCTCAGCATAACCGAATGGAAGCCCGTAACCGGCTCCCTCCCGCCGCTCACGCAGGCGGACTGGGAGGCCGAGTTCGCCAAGTATCGGGCGTCGCCCGAGTTCAAGCAGCTGAACTCGCACATGGACGTCGACGAGTTCAAGCAGATCTACTACATGGAGTGGACGCACCGGCTGTGGGGGCGCGTCATCGGCCTGTCCTTCGTCCTTCCCACCATCTACTTCGTCGCGCGCCGCCGCGTCTCCGCCCGCGTCGCCGCCCACCTCGTCGGCATCTCCGCCCTCATCGGCTTCCAGGGCTTTATAGGGTGGTGGATGGTCAAGTCCGGACTGAAGGACGACCTCTTCGCCCCCGGCTCCCACCCCCGCGTCTCCCAGTACCGGCTCGCCGCCCACCTCGCCACCGCCTTCGTCTGCTACTCGTGGATGCTGCTCGCGGGCCTTAGTATATTGCGCACGCGCCGGCTCCTCGCCGACCCGGCCGCCGCGGCTCATCTCGCCGCCGCCCTGAAGAACCCGGCCGTCGCGCCATTCCGGCGCTCCGTCGCGGCGCTCACCGTCCTGGTCTTCACGACCGTATTATCGGGCGCGCTCGTCGCGGGCCTCGACGCGGGGCTCATCTACAACGAGTTCCCGAAGATGGGGCTGGGGTTAACGCCGCCCCGGTCCGAGCTCTGGGATAAGTTCTACGCCCGCAGGGAGGACGGATCCGACCTGTGGTGGCGCAACATCCTAGAGAACCCGAGCCTGGTGCAGCTGGACCACCGGATCCTGGCCACGACCACCTTCTGCGCCGTCCTAGCCTTGTGGGCGTACTCGCGGACCGGCCGCGTCGCCGCCGCGCTGCCCAAGGACGCGAGGAAGGGCGTGCTGGGCGTGGTGCACCTGGTGTCGCTGCAGGTGGCCCTGGGCATCAGCACGCTCATCTACATGGTTCCTATCTCGCTGGCCGCCGCGCACCAGGCGGGAAGCTTGGCATTGTTGACGGGGGTGCTGGTGCTCGGTCACCGCTTAAGGGTGCCGAAGTCTACGCTCACACAGGTTCAGAAGAAACTAGCCTCGACGACAATGCCGCGATAACAATTAATGACAGGCTCACAGGTTAAAGACCATGTAAATATATGTAGAATTTGGACACATCTCATTCCCCTTTTATTGATGCCGGAGCTATCTTCGCCCGGCCGGTAATCTAGTCTACCTAACTGTACAATACAGGCGTCTAGACAGTAGGTACCCACGTAAATGATGCTAATTCAACTGGGATACGGTCCCTTCTCATCTCAAGGCCATGCTATCGTTCATGTACTTATTTGTGCGCTAGAGCAGTCGCGGTTAGCATGATATGGACACATAAAAAGGACGGACTATATCAACTTACGGATTCCTTCCACGTGTACGTGCGGGGGTTCCTCCGCGCCCTCGACGAGGGCCTCCTTCTTCTTCTGCTCGGGGTTCATGAACGGGAAGAGCAGCACCTCCTTGATGCTGTAGTTGTTGGTGAGGAACATGACCAGTCGATCGATACCCAGACCCCAGCCGGCGGTCGGGGGCAGGCCGTACTCGAGGGCGTTCAAGAAGGTCTCGTCGATCATCTGGGCCTCGTCGTCGCCCTGGGCCTTCTGGCGGGCCTGCTCCTCGAAGCGCAGGCGCTGCTCAAAGGGCTGGTTCAGCTCTGTGTAGGCGTTGGCGATCTCCTTCTTGCAGACGAAGGCCTCGAAGCGCTCCGTGAGGCCGGCCTTGCTGCGGTGGTCCTTGGCCAGCGGCGACATGATCTTGGGGTGCTCCGTGATGAAGGTCGGGTTGACGGCCGTCTCCTCGATGAACTCGCCCGTCAGCCGGTCCAGCATCCGCGACGTCGTCTGCGGCTCCGGGCACACCACGTTGACCTTCTTGCAGACGCCCTTGAGCCACTCCCGCGTCTCGTCCGTGTGCAGCTGGTCGCCCGGAGGGAACTTCTCGCCCGTCGCCTCCTCGAGCGCGGGGATCATCTGTACTCTCCGCCACGGCGCTTCCCAGTTGACTGTGTACGTCTCGCCGTGCTGCGTGGTGAACTCGGTTACGTAGCTGCCGGTAAGTTGCTTCACTAAGCCGGACACGAGCTCTTCGGTTCGGTGCATAAGATCGTTGAAATCAGCATAGGCTTCGTAGAATTCGCAGGTGGTGAATTCCGGGTTGTGAGTCAAATCGGCGCCTTCGTTTCTGAATAGACGTCCAATTTCGTAGACCTTGTCGTACTCGCCAACTATCAACATCTTGAGGGGCAATTCGGGGGCTATCCGCAAAAAGACATCCATGTTGTAGTCGTTGAGATGGGACTCGAAGGGCTTGGCTGTGGCACCACCGGCGATCTTGTTGAGAATTGGGGTTTCGACCTCTTCGAATCCGGCATTGTCGAGGTAACTGCGGATATACTTGATAATCTTGGTACGGGTGCGGTAGGTCTGTGCGGTCTTGGGGTTCATGATGAGATCGAGGTAACGCTTGCGGTAGCGCTGCTCTTGATCCTTGAAGCCATAGTATTCATCGGGTAATTGGTGAAGACACGGTGACAGTAGGATTATTTCGGTTGCGAAGATGGAGAGTTCACCCTCCTCGCCCTTCTCGATCTTGGTCTTGGGCGCAGTTCGACCCGCGTAGCCGACAACTCCGATGATATCACCACGTCTTATGTGGTCGTGCTGCTTCTCGAAAGCTGGTGCGCCCTCACGGACTTCTTGTGCCTGACACATAATCTGCGCCTTGACGCCATTGTTCCCCCGGATATCGTAGAATAGCAGCTTGCTGCCCGACGCGCGCTTGGTGTATATTCTGCCAGCGACGCACAAGGTTCTGCTCTTGTCGTGCTCTCCTGACTTGAGGTGGCCGAACTCCTTGACTAGGTTGTTGAGATCGTAGTCGCGGTGGAACTTGTGGGGGTAGGGGTACGGATCCTTGGTCTCGATGAGCTTGGAGATGGCGCGAGATCGGATCTCAAAGTATTGCTGTAAGGCACTGTCAATATTTGGCGAACCGATGTTATCAAGTCGCAATAGTGCGTAGACTCACGTTAGGAGTCAATTCCTTCTCCTCGGCTTCAGCATTCGTCTTCTTCGCAGGCTTGGGTGGTGCCGCCGCGGCCTTCTCTTGCTTCTTAGCGTCCCTCTCACGCTGCTTCTGTCTCTTCTTGAGCTCCGACTTGGAGATCATCTCTCCCGTGACATCGTCCAGGTGCAGGTTAGCAACCTGTTCGGTGGGCGCTTGGTCTGCCATGGTGACTATAGTACCTAGGTATGTAGTCACTTATTGGCCGAATACAAGATGAATTGTGGTGTTCTGAGCAAACAAAATATCCAAGTACGAATGCCCCGCCAAATGGAATAGATTTTTGTGACTCTACTCGATCGCGATCGCGGGGTAATTTTTTTCTCGAATTGAGTCACCGCACTAAAATTCTGAATTGCATCCGCATCCTTATCCAACGCGGGGCATATCTATCACGTGCAGTCAGGTGATAGATGATATGCTTCTAACCAGTCCTTGGGGTAAATGAGTTGACGGTGTATGACTTTACGCAATTATGAATTTCAATCATGGAGTTGATGCCTTGAACAAAGCCATTTCCCCATCGCTAAACAATGAGTCTCATTCCGCCATTGAGACTGGTTTACTTAATGGAGAGAGATAGAATATTTACACTTGATCAACCCAACCCTGTCAACCCATTTTCGCGTTCCGCGTCTGGGGAACCAGGGTACGATATTCTCAACCCCTACATACCTAAGGTAAATATGTAGGCTGTCATCACCACCCTTGACTGCGCCTCCACCGAGCTGAAAAGACCCCAGCTGCCAGTCTGCCAGTCATTGGCCAGGATAGCAGCCACGGTCTTCGCTGGGTGGTTGAATGATGGAAACTGGGAATCCTTTGGGAAAGTCTTCTGGAAGCGAAGACGGCTTACCTATCGCCAGTTGATGGTCATTACTCCGTCCCAGCTTTGTCAATTCTCATAATCCCATCCTGCATGCTCAGATGGGTAGCATATCTCCGAGCATTGCTTGAGGCCTGAAAGTATCGAGATACTGTTAAGCCTGATATGTTTGACTACCTCCCGATAGCATCAAATGTCCGATACAGCAGTCCACACAAAATAAGGGAACACGATGGATTTATTCAGCTTGTAGGGGCAGGCAAGCCGCTTTTCTATCCCGTATCTTGATCTCACTTACTCGGAATCCCTCGGACGTGTCTCTGCAGCAAATGCTAGGCAGGTGACAGAATGCCTTATCAGTCTGCGCCCAATATACGGCCTAGACTAGTCCGCGTTTCCTGCAGCAATACCTTGCAACCTGAAAGCCACGGCGTCAAGCAAGCCACCACCACATGGGTTCTGGGGTCTTTGAACACTTCGGATGCCCTGCCGCGCCGTTCAACACCCCCTCCCCTCGCAGGTTGCCAAGTGGCTGAGAGCTGAGATTGGCCCTTCTCGCTCGGGCATGTAGGTGAAATCGCGGATTCTGGGGAACCCATTGTCTCCTACATGCCCGCTGAATAAATACTAGTTGATGGTATGCATCGTCTGGAATTGATAGTGACCAAAGAATGTATATCGCCATATCCTCTAGCATCCAGCCTATCATACGACTAAACCCCCATAGTTCATCTAGGCCCCTAAAACCGATATGAGTTTCGGCGTAGGTTTCGGTGATTTGGTGCTTGCGTCTAAACTGGCCTGGAAAGTATACAAGTCATGCAAAGAGTCCGGCGACAACTTTAAGCGCCTCTCGAACGAGGTCGCTTCTTTACACGTCGTGCTCAAAGAAACCGAGGACTACATTACCGAATTCTCTGACCTCGATACTTCTCGAAAGAATCGTTTGACTATATTAACTGACGGATGTAACGCGACGCTGGAAGACCTCGATAAGCTGCTCGGATCTTATGAACGCCTCGGAACGCAGGCTCAGAGGACCTGGGATCGGATGCGCTTTGGTCTCGAAGATCTGGCCGATATTCGATCACGACTAGTGAGCAATGCGACACTTCTGACCGCCTTTAACAGTTCTCTAGCCAAGTTCGTGATCCCGAGACGTTTGTACCCACGTACATATGCAGTATTTACTAACTTGGTGCAAAAGCTCGTCGACGACAAGAATCGAAAAGAAACTAAACAAATTCATCTGCGAAGTTCGCGCTGGATACCGAGAAGGATCCGTAGTCACCACACCAGATGTCGTTGAGACGATCGAATCTCCCGACGTATGGGCACAGTTACGACGAGAGCTCGAAGATGTAGGCATCTCCCCTGCGATAATGGAAGAGCAACATGAGTATATCTCGGGTTGGATGAAGTCCGTCCTCGCCCAGGGGCTGGCGGACGAAGACTCCCCGGCCGAACTCGACCACGCCATCTCTCCCGACGATTCCGGCTACGGCAGTAGCATCGCACCTTCGTACACGGAAATGCACAAAGCGGACGAGGAGTTCGAGGTGGACTTACGAAAGAAACAGGCCGAAAGACCTCTAGAGGAAATCTTCAAACCGTTAACCGTCGAATCCGCGACACCGTCGGTCCGGAAGAAGTCTTTAACAGATCCCGCCAGGCTCCTGCGCAAGCTTTTCGTAAGAGAAGTCGAGCTCGTGCAGGCGGCCAGCGACGGTGATATTGATAAAGTCGCCAAGCTGCTCAGCCTCGGGTGCAACGTGAACGCGCGAGACCGATGGGGGTGGGTTGTCCAGCCCCAAAGCCCCAATACAATATTTGAGACCTTGTGTGCTAACAGTATATATATTTACATAGGTGGTCAGCACTCAGCATGTGCGCGTATGGGGGACACGTTGCCATCGCCCGACTCCTCCTGGATCACGGCGCCGATCTGTACAACGTCGACGTCGACGGCGACACGCCGATCCAGATAGCCTCGACCCGCGGCCACTCGGAGGTCGCTATCCTATTTGACGAAGTGCAAGCCGAGAACGATCGTCTAGCTCGAGAGCTAGATGCTGAACCCACGGCGAAATGAGCGGACCGGTAGGTTGAAGGAAGGCAGAACTTGGAGTTTTTGATCTTATTTCTTAGTATAACGCTGCGTACTTGGCGTCTGGGAGGATTTGTTCTATTATGGACCGGTGGATAAGCTGGAGTGATCTGATCTACATTCCGCTTACACAGTCTGACAATCTGCCTGCTGAGAGTGCCAGGTCTCCTTATGTATCGAAGCGTATCGAAGCAGCGAAGAAACAAATTCCGGCTGTTATTAGATCTTTTTCGCCCTTTTCCTAATTTGCAAGTGGAATTAATGGTGCCTCGTCAGCGAAGCCACCTTTGATTTGTCGCATAAACGAGAGCTGCAGTCGCTCTTTATTACCGGATCCATGTTTCAACCTCCACTGTGCGGCTGCGCTGCTCGGGTAAAGATTATACGGTAGCCTATTACCACGCTTCCAGACACCGTCCTAACCATAAGCGTTACGTCGTATCCCAATTATAGGACCCTTGAGCCTCAGCAAGGCCAAGCTATGGCAGCCCCTTACCTTAGTATCCCTTCGGTACTCGATCCGCTAAGTATATAGGGCTGCTGGCGCTTGATATGTAGGGCTGATTAGCTGTGGCTTGGACTGCTCTGGTAAGTCCTACAACTTGGTAAAAGTTACTCAGCGAGTACTTCACCGGGGAATCCTACGAGCCCCCTTCATCGCCCATGCGCAGCCACGATATATCATTTCCCAACTGGGAAGGGGTTTTGTACGTCGATAGACGGGACCCAAGGGGTATCGAGGAGCCGCAGCTCGGCACGGGTGTAGGTAGTTTCCTTTTCCTTTATGTAAACTGCTACGGCCACCCGATCCCACCGTCTGCTGACGGCCTTCCGAGATGTTTGACCAAAACGTTTAGTTCTTGTCTTAAGGTGAGGTGCAAGCTGCTGTCTTGATAGTATCGTGTGCCCGCATACGTGTTAGGTAACACACGAAAATCGTCAAGATGACGAACCAGCTTACGCAGAACGACCTCGCCATCCCCCAGGACCCCTACCTGCCGCAAGACCTGCCTCAGGGGCCAGTCTTTCTCGATACGCAAGCCTGTCTCTGCGGTCTCCGGGGACCTGAGAATCTGAATAGTGACACCCCATCATGGCAGTGCATCGGCAACCAGACGCAGGGTGTCTACTCGGTGACGACGGGGAAGTGGTTCAACAGCATAGGCAAAGGCAGCAAGGAAAATCTGCCCATGTGGGACAACACGCACGGCATCGACACCGACAGAGCTCTCACGTATATCACGCGAAACAACTCCTTTGTCGACGCTTCCCTGAGCGAGCTCACCGTCTGGGATCGAGCCTGCACCGGTATCAACCAGACCTCTTTCTCGACGTCTTATTATAGGGCCACGGTGCAGCTACAGCGGAACGAGACTCCCGTCGATGCCACCCCTTGCTGGCGGCCGGGAGCGATACCGATACAAATTCAGGACGATGTCGGCTGGACTGCGAACGGATGCAACGAGGGTTTTCTATGTAAGAGAAGACGTTGTTGGGTCTTGAATTATAAGCGATGCTAATAGTAAGACTAGGTGCTAATAATACGGTAAACTCGTTACCGCAATTCTGTCCCCCAATTACAGACTGCCAGATAGCAAGACTAGCAGGCTTCACCTGTTCATTTGGAGGCAGAAACATCGGTATGGGCCCCTTCGAGCCCGTTGTCTGTCAACAGGGCTACTACTGCCCGACCTCGTCGGGAGGCAGAGAAACATTCATCTGCCCCGAAGGCACATACTGCCAACCCGGTGCACCTACGCCCACGCCCTGCAGCGTCGGAAGCCGGTGCCCCGAAGGCTCGACGTACGAGACGTTCCTCATCCCCATCGCCGTCCTGATCATCGCCGACGCCCTCCTCGCCATCGGATTCCTCTGGTACCTCCTGCGCCGGCGCTTCCTGCGGAGCCGCGAGCAGCACGCGAGCAGCGCCAGGAGCAAGAGGCGCAACACGTTCGCGCGCGCCAGTTCGGGCTACAAGGAGATCCCGGACGAGACGGAGGCGCCCATGCAGGCCACCTACATGCCGGGCGCCGACGGCTGGACCGGCTTCGAGGCCGCGCTGGAGTACCCGGGCTACTCCCCCCGGAGCTCCTCCGCACTGGACATGAGCGATAGTAGTAGTAGTAGCTTCTCGCCGCAGCTCCGGGCGTTCGTCGAGTCGATGCGGCGAGCGACCGACGGCGCGCGGTTCGGCTTGTCGTTCGCGTACTCGGACCTGAGCTTCCGGCCCAAGGGCAGCGCGAAGCCCATCCTGCAGAACGTCACGGGGTCCATCGACCGCGGGTCGCTGACGGCGGTCATGGGCGGGTCGGGCGCGGGTAAGAGCACGTTTGTGAATGTGCTGATGGGCAAGACGAAGAACACGGGCGGCGCGGTCATGATTAATAGCGTGCCGGGCAAGATCAAGAAGTACAAGAAGCTCATCGGATACGTGCCGCAGGACGATATAGTCTTGCCCGAGTTGACGGTGTATGAGAATATACTGCATTCGGCGAGGATACGTCTGCCGAGGGCTTGGTCGGACGTCGATATTAAGGCGCATGTTAACTCGGTTATTGATTGCTTGGAGCTGTCGCATGTACGCAACTCTCTGGTTGGAAGCGTGGGAAAGCCCGTTATTAGTGGTGGTCAGAGAAAACGTGTGAGTATTGGAATGGAACTGGCTGCAGCCCCCATGGCTATCTTCCTTGACGAGCCTACCAGCGGTCTCGATGCCACTGCCGCGTCTTCCATCATGCGAACGCTCAAGGCGATCGCGCGACTAGGTATCTCCGTCATCGTCATCATCCACCAGCCGCGAATGGAGATCTTCGAGATGATCGACGACCTGATCCTTCTCGCCAACGGGCAGATCATCTACGAGGGCCCCGAGGGCGGCGTCCGAGACTTCTTCGAAAACGTCGGCTTCAGCTTCCCCGAGTACAGTAACTTCGGCGACGTCGTGACGGACATCATCACGGGCAACGGCAGAGCGTACAAGCGGAGCGGCGACATCTCCAAGGACGCGCTTATCGCGAACTGGGCGCAGTCCCGGCAGAACGCGTCCATCAAGGAGAAGCACGCCTCGCTGCGGTCCTCGAGGACGTCCATCGCGGAGAACAATTCTAAGCATCGGGATCTGCTGAGGAAACGGGGCGCGCCGCACTGGAAACAGTTTTGGCTGTGTCTCAAGCGCGCTATGCTGCAGCAGTGGCGCACCAAGTCGTCGTTCGTCTTCGAGATGGCGTTGGCGACGATTGCAGGATTGCTGCTTGGTCTGGCTGAGAACTCGAAGAAGGGCGTGCTCTTTACTGGGTAGGTCTCTCCTTTAAATATCTCGCTTCCTTATAAAAAAAGTGATAATCGCTAACTTGCATTGTTGCAGTATCTACAACGCCCCATTCGACGTCCTATCTCTCGCCACAGACATCAGATCAGTCCCGGAACTCGCGCTCCTGACCGCCATCGCCATCGGCCTCGTCTCCGCCGCGCCCGGCGTCCGCGTCTTCTCGGAAGAAATGCTCCTCTACCGGCGGGAGTCCGAGGCGGGCCACTCGCGCATCGCCTACTTCCTAGCCAAGAACCTGGGCGTGGTCCCGCGCGTCGTGTTCGGGTGCATGCACTTCACCACCTTGATTTTGCTATTAGCCACCCCCATCATCCCGTGGGCCACCGCCTTCCTCGCCAACCTCGTCTACTTCTACGGCGTCTACGGGCTGGCCAGCTGCGTGAGCATGGCGGTGCGGCGCGAGGACGCGCCGCTGTTCGCGACCATGCTCGCTCTTATCGTCGGCATCCTGTCGGGCGCCGCGCCGCCGCTGGCCGACGTCCGGGAGTGGAAGCTCGAGTGGCTGTGGCGCGCGTCGCCGGGCACCTGGCTCGCCGAGATGTATTTCGGGCAGCTCGTGGAGCCGTTTCGGTATTTGTATGATGTTGATCTGGCGGCGCAGGCGGTGGGGTTTCACCTGGATGGGCATTATAGGAATATACTGTTCATTTTTGTCATTGGGACTGTTTACCGGGTTCTCGCGTATATTGGTCTGCTTATTGGGAATCGCATGCGTTTGAGATAGAGATAGAATGGATTTGCGGCTCACGTCTTATACCGACCTCATAGATTTTTGCGTAAATACCTAGACCCAAGGGTTTCGAGTACATTAGGTAGTATGGGCAATACTGGGAAATGATATGATGTATGAATGGTCAACGAAGCTAGCCAGCATTTGATATGTATTTCATTCTGCTAAACGTAGCATCCTAATGCGGCTCAGAATCACACAAGGTTTGACAGTGACTTCTTCACGGCCATTATTCATCCGTCCGAGGACTTGATTTATGGCGTTCGGGCCTATCTTAGTAGACCTACCTAACCTACCTAAGTACCTGGTCACGATGCTAGCCGAGCGTTTGGTGGCGCTCTAAGCTCTGCCGCTCGCTGTAGCTAGGCGCCGGCCGGCCTCCTCCGTTCCCCAAGATTGGAGATTGGCCTATTATACAATGTACAATGTATCTACAGCACAATCTGCCTTGCAAGCTGCCTTGACGATATGATTTCTCATGTTCAGCGCCCCCTTTTCAAACCTGGTAGTTATTATTACGTTTGATTGTCAGGAGAAAGTATAAAGATATGGTGACTGGTTTCTCGTGCACTCGTCCATTTATTCAGTCATCAAACGGCCTCTCCGAAGACCAACGTGATTATATTGATAGTGCTGTTTTTAAGACAATGGCGACGACGACCCACCAAAGACCACATGTTGGAATCGTAGGTGCAGGCATCTCCGGTCTTCGATGCGCAGACGTTCTCTTGTCTCGCGGCTTCAGAGTAACGATACTGGAAGCTAGAAGTAGAATTGGCGGCAGGGTAAGTGAAGCCTTCATTATTCACCCGTATGGATACTAACGAAATAGTAGATTTGCCAATCTGACGAGCTAGGCTACACGGTTGACATGTAATTCAGCCTTTGAATGATGAACAACTTGAATGAAAATGGAAAGACCGTCGCTGAAATACCATTGCACAGTGGCCCAAACTGGATTCACACTTGGGACAGCGGCGACGTGCACCCCATCCTGAAACTCGCCGTCGAGACGAACACGCCACTGCACCATTGGAACGAAAAGCAACTCATCTACGACTCCGCCGGCAACAAGCTGCCCGACGACAAGACCAGCAGGCTCTCCACCCTCCTGTGGGAGATCATCGAGAAGGCCTTCAAGACCAGCCAGGCGGCCCAGGAGAAGGACGGCGGGAAGAGCATTCCGTCGGGCGAGTCGCTATATGACTTCATCGCCAGGAGCGCGGCGGAAGAACTGCAGGATGAGGAAGACCAGCGGATACTCATTCAGATGAGCGAGATGTGGGGAGCGTACGTCGGCGAGCCTGTTTGGAAACAGAGTCTGCGGTTCGCGTGGATGGAGGAGTGCTGCGGTGGCGGTAAGATGACATTGAGAAAAGGGGCTGAAATGATAGATAAAAAATCGCTAATGAGATACTAGAGGAGGTCTTCGTAGAGTCGAATTACTCCGCGATTCTAGACAGGATTGCGAAGCCTGCTCATGAACACGCAGAGATCATCCTCAACGCCAAGGTCAATTCAATCAATGCGCCGCCGCGCGACAAGCCTACGGATAAAACCGTAACACTAAAGACAGAGGACGGAAAAGAATACACGTTCGATCACGTAGTCATGTCGACGCCCCTCGGCTGGCTGCAGAAGAACCTGAACTGCTTTCTCCCTTCTCTGCCGCCGCGCTTGACCTCAGCCATCCACAGCCTGAAGCTCTCGCAGCTCGAAAAAGTTTTCATCACCTTTCCCAGCGCGTTCTGGATCTCAGACACAGCGACCGACTCCTTCCCCGCGTACACGAACTGGCTGACGCCCTCCTACGCGGCCGACACCAACCCCCGGGGCTGGCCCCAGGAGATCTGGAACCTCGCCTCGTTCGCGGCGCCCAACGCCCACCCCACCATCCTATTCTACCTGTACGGCGACTGCTCGCGGCACGTCGTCGAGTCCGTGCACGGCAAGCCGCGCGGCGAGAGGTTCGCGTTCCTGCGGGAGTTCTTCTACCCGTACTACTCGCGGCTGCCGGGGTTCGGCGCCGCGAGCCTGGAGGACCGCGAGCCCAGGGCTATCCTGGCGACCGAGTGGCTGAAGGATGATCTTTGTGGGAACGCGAGCTACTGCAACTTCCAGGTCGGCGTCGAGGAGGCCGATCGGGATATCTTGGCTATTAGACAGGGGTGTGAGGACCGTGGACTCTGGTTCTGCGGCGAGCATGCGGCGCCGTTTGAGGAGTGCGGGACCGTGGCGGGCGCGTATTTGTCTGGGGAGTCGGTTGGTGAGAAGATTGTTGCGCTGTATGATGGTGATACTGCAATTGAGGAGGATGTGAATGGGAGCGCTTAGTGGTTTCATGATTGAATGATGATATGAATTGGTTCAATAGGGGTATCCATTTATATACATCTGTAGGAAAGAAATGAGAAATCCTGGTTGCTCGAATGACTTCATGTTACTTCCATCTGTTTCCCTACTTCCTATCAGCGAGAATATCCTGCGCCGCTCTCTCAGCCATCATGTAAATAGCCACCGCTGGAAATATCCTGCTGTAAGAGCTTTGGTTAGCAAGAATGTACACGAAGAGGAAAATCTACCCCGGGAGGGTGACATAGATCGGGCCAGTTACTCACGGAATCTCAGGCACTGTCAAGTTTATCTCCACTCTGTGAATGTAAGATCATATACGAACTGTGCTTCCACGATAGAAACAGCCGCACTCAGAAGCGCGAGAGTCACGGTGAGCTTCATCTTGTCTTGATGTTTGGTGGCACCTGAAAACCCTCACATACAGTTTCAGAGTAATCTGACTTCTCAGCTTTTATAAAACCGTCCCGCAAGGAAGACTTGCTCATTATGGGATGAGCGAGAACCGCGCATTATCGAGCTCTGATGCCAAGTCCACGAGAACCCGACTCGAAGGAAGCAGTTACGAATTCCTTGAGTCTAAAATAAAAACTCAGATGACGGGTGTCATAGATTGACACCCTTATGAAAGACGCCTTGAAAATATTCCATGCACCGCAGGCGGTGGCTATCATGGGACGTTGTGTAAGGTAGCTCAAAGGGGCGGTAGGCGTTTTATATAGGGGTGCCGCAGCGCTGGTATTCCCCTTTCCGTGGTGTGTGCCTCAAGTTACACCCGAGGCCCTAGCTGAGCCTAGCAGCTGATAATGATTGTTCTTATTATGCACATTCCTTCGAGTCCGCAACTCTACTGTTCGCCAGACGCGACGGAGAGGATCGTGGGATTAAGCGTGACGGCTTAGTAATATTCTCATGACTTTTTGTCCACACAGCATAAACTCCTTGCTGCTTTCTCATCTCGATTCCCCGTGACTTTACAACTACCATAGATGTGCCGTGAGGCTGATTTGGCAAAGGGTAGGTTGGAATTTAGGTGAGGGTAGGGTATCTCTCCTAACCCGACAACACATTCCGCTGTCGCTACATTAGATGCCCTAATTCTTTTACACTGTTAGTTGCGAGATAGAGGGTTTCTTGAAGTCTTGCTAAGGTGAATTGATAGACGTCCAGGTTATGCAAAATACTCGTTTTTTTTTTTGTGACGGCTTACTAGTAGAAAATCTATTCTAGGCCGTTATCTTGTGGCCGTTGTCTAAGACCCGTCTAGAAACTAGGTCGTGGTAGCGTAAATAGTGTTAGTATTCGATGTTTAAGACACCAGGTTCCATTGCCGCTACTCATAGATGCTAGACCTACCTCATTTGGCGCCGTTGTCTTCTAGGCCATGAGGCAACGGCGCTGGGTAGGTTCTAGTGATTTGCCAGATATGCGAGGCTTCTCGTGCCATTTTAGAAGCTCCATCCAACTTGAGATCACTTAAGACATGTAGGTAGATAAATAAATAAACAAACCCAAATTGACTTAAATTTCATATGCTTATAATATGAAAACATACGTTAAGCAATACTGCAGCACAGATCATATTACTTTGTTTGTTTGCTGCCGATGCGTAGTTATGGTATCAGAGCTATACCATTGTAAGTGATCGTAGAAGAGACAACAAGTAGATCTTAATGTTCAGATGCGATTTAAACTGGAACTGGATATAGCGATCGATATAAGGATGGATCTGTGAGATTATAACAGACCCATTAAGCTTGAACATAGCTTTCTGGGGAAGCTGGGAAGTAATATCAGATCACAAAGATAATGAAAATTGGGGATGTGGGAACGTGGAGCTGGTAGCGGCCGATGCGCTGAGATGAACTGGACCTGGCTCAATATTTGGCCCGAGTTTAGAGAAAAAGAGACAAAGGGAATGAGGCTGATATAACATAGTACGGATGTAGGATAGGATGACAAGAAGTTAAATTTAGAGTTCACACATGGCCGTTCCCGAGGTCCCGTCTTTCAATTCCCATCCGACGAAAGTGGTATGCCTCAACGTTACATAAAGTTATTAGGTTAGCACTGGCACTGGCAGCTGGGGTGACGTTCGAACGTTCGGACGGACCCTCCGAAACCTATCTCGTCAGCGCCCATACGTACTATGTTATTGCTAGAAGACGCCTAGAGGCCGAGCTTACCCCAGACAGGTCATGTGAGCGCCGAATACGAGAATCTCCCCGGCGCCGTCGACTGCTTTATGCCATCGCGAGATGTGGGCAGCTTGTTTTTTCCAAGACAGCATATTTGGCAGGAGGCCGAAAGGAAAAAAGGACTCAAGACTCAGATGTAACGATACGTGCCGTGCTGTGTTTGGTGCTTGCTTCTATAATAGCAGGTAATAAGAGGCTATGCTGTTGGACTCCTGAAAGCGTTTCGGGCGAATGCGCTCCTGTCGGACAAGAAACCAACATCGAGGGAATCATTGGATTACCCACTCGGACTTTGTTTCAACCATAGCGCCGGCGTGTCATACAAAACACCGCGAAAGGTAGGACAGTAGGACAACCAGCCTCTTGTATGCATAATCTACTTTGCGACGCACAACCGATATCTGGTCATATGTCCGCGGTGTAACTTTCCGAAGCGGTTTGGGTCAACCACCTGGACACATTATGCTGTGACCGCATAGCCATTGGACAACATTAAACCAGTTGCTGACAGGATGTCTTGGCTCTTGGCTTGATGCTTGGCTTGATGCATGGCATGGGAAATGTGAATAGCCTATTACCCACGGCCACTGGGGCCATCGCGATCGGGTTTCGGTTGTGTGCTTGGCAACCTTATCTTTTTCTCGTCTATTGACCGTGCCTGTTCATTCGCCTGGTCGCCTGATCCCTGCTCCTTTCGCGCATTTTACTCGTACCTGACATGAATAACTTGGCGCGCCGCTAGGAAGGACCCTTATGCAAACTGAATGTTGTGGCGCAAAAAAGAGGTCGAGCTAAGTGTTGAACTACTGCCGTGTTTCCGTGGGACCACCTGCGTGAGCGCTGAGAAGCACTATATCACAGCTAAGGCTTGTACTAGCCTAGCCTTAACACCTCCTATAAGAAAATGGAAGCGACGGCCTCATCGTGAGTAAAAGCAGGAGCTGTTTCGTGCCTCACCTCAACACCTCAGGTATAATACATTAGGGGGACAACAGGCAACCCCGGTACGCCAACTTGGGCTGCTTGGAACATGGGGATGTTCCTACGGTCCAGCAAATTACCCCGGATTGGCTTTTTCCATTTGAGGTTACCGCTCGTCTCTTCAAATGCTGTTTAACCGACGAGCTTGCGGCACAGCTTACCCATTACGTCCGTTATCCGGTTTCCTTACGAACATGAATGACTCCCTGAATGCATTATCTCGCTTTCACTACGGCACATACTTCGATAGTACAACACCTCATTTACCAAGCTCATCTCCGGTAGGACGGTACATGCATGCATGTATAAGGCCATGATACACATGAGACCCAGCAGCCTGGATATTGTGTATGCATTTCGCAATGTCATGTATTGCTTATCAGTATAAGAGAAATCCACTTATAAGAGCGAAAGTAAGAAACACCAAAACTTCAAAGAGCCACGATCGTCACTCACACCACTCGTAAAAAGTTTGTTGGACGTGCAACGTCACCTAGATGGATGGGGTGATACGGATCTGTCAGTTTTTCTATGTGGCTGCTGATGGCTCCTGGGATACGAACAGGGGACCATCACGATGTGAGATTAGGGGCGCAGCTCTACATAGTAGGTCATCCCGACAGGCCGAACACATGTTAGGGCCCTAGAGCGCTTCTTAGCGGCTGATTGGTGCGTTTGCTCCAGCAGAGCCACAAATCTGGAGCATTCCTTGCTCGGTCGTTCTCAGGTCTAACCGCCTCCAGTTAGCAGACATTTCGAGTCTGGACTTCCTAGACAGGGCAAGACAGGGGCTAGTAGGGGGGCCTTGGGGGGCCTACCTACCCGTTTGGGTAGTATCAGTCGAAAGAACGATGTACTTGTGTAGGACTAAGTAAAGATAGTCATAGGGAAAGCGCCGGTTACTCGGTCGTTGGCTCGTAAATAAAATCATAGTAGCTCCCACTTCCCTGCAAACGCCCTCCTTTTTTCCTTTGATTCCCACACCTTCGTTCAGTACACGCACTTCACAACTGTTGCATTACGTGTACAGCGTAGTCCAAACCTCTCGTTTTCTCTCTTCAGCCCATCTGTCTCTCGTTAAAAGCAGACCCTTTAATATCCGCCTTGTAATTCTCGCCATTTCCTGCAGCCTCCCGCTCTCCCCCAATACTCTCGCTACAGTCAGTCACAAGTCACAAAACAACAATGTTTTCCAAGTTCGTTTCCACCGCCGCGGTGGTCCTGGCCGCTGGCCAATTGGTTTCTGCTCAGACCACCACTGATTGCAACCCAATGAAGAAGAGTGAGTTTCCATTCCAATATTTGATTTGATCCCAGTCCAATCGCTAACATCCCCTACCAGCTTGCCCCGCTGACCCTGCTGTGGGAACAACTACCACCATCGACTTCACCAAGGGAGAGAACGACTTCTTCAAGGCCGCCGATGGTACTTCTCTTACCTACGATGACACTGGTGCCCTTTTCACCATCAACACGGAGACCGATGCTCCTACCATCACCAGCAACAAGTACATTTTCTTCGGAAAGGTCGACTTAGAAGTCCAGGTCGCACCTGGTGCTGGTATAGTGACCAGCTTCGTACTGCAATCCGATGATCTGGACGAGATCGATTGGGAATGGATTGGAAGTGACACTACCCAAGCCCAGTCCGACTACTTCGGCAAGGGAGACACCACTACCTACGACCGTGGTGCCTACCACGATGTTTCCGACCCCCAGGGCTCGGTCTACACCTACTCCGTCGAGTGGACTAAGGACCACGTTCTTTGGTTAATCAACGGCAACCAGGTTCGTGAGCTGAAGTACGCGGATGCCGAAAACGGTTCTCGATTCCCCCAGACTCCCATGCAGATCAAGCTTGGTACCTGGTGCGCTGGTGGCAATGACTCTGCAGAAGGAACCCGAGAGTGGGCTGGCGGATACACCGACTTCAGCCAGGCTCCTTTCGTCGCCCACTACAAGTCTATCACCATCCAGGACTACAGCGACGATGTTAGCGGCGCAACGGAGTACGTCTGGGCTGATGGCTCCGATGGTTCCTACGAAAGCATCACTGTTGTTACTGGAGACAGTAACGATACCAGCTCTTCTACCACTGCTACCAGCACTGCCAAGTCTACCAAGACTGCCACTTCCGACGCCACCTCCACCAATACCTCTGACAGCAGTAAGACCACCTTGTCGACTGCGACCGTCTCCGCCACCTCGACCTCCACAGGCTCCTCCAGCTCTGCCTCCGGGACTGCTACCAACGAGGATAGCGAGGCTGGTAGCAGCTCTAACAGCTCCAGCTCCAGCACGAGCAGCTCTACTGCTGCTGAGACCAGCCCTGTTACTGCCGGCGCTTTCAAGGTTGGATTCAGCGGTGCCGCTTTCGGTGCCTGCCTGTTGGCCGCTTTCATGCTATAGATATGAGCGTGTGATAGTAGATATGGGAACTGGCGCCTGTGCTTTCGGCATTGACGAATCGGCAATCTGGGATTTCCACTTAGATGAACCGGCTATTCACTTCTTTTGACGATCCTTGAACATATATATAGAACTCGACATCTTCTCATACGGGAATGTCGATTCGCACAAATTCACTCGATACTTATTTGCTTATAATAACGGTTCAGTGGATTTACCCAGTCGCTCAGTGGCTCGACGTCCAGCAGCCTGCCAACCATTGGTACTCCGGCGATCGGGGAGGGCCAGTCGGAATGATTAATGGCATGTATAGTTGGAAGTGAAGAAGAGATGTAGCCTTAAGCGGAGGTTGAAGCATGAGTGACATATATAGGAATGAGGAGGGGGATTTTTGTGGTCAGGCTTTGCCGCCATCCCATGCATGATACCAAGAGGTAGAGAAAATATACTACAATTTTGAAACAGTATCTTGGTTGACACGCTTGATGGCTTTGTGATTGAAGTTGATATTAACTATTTTCAGGGATCTAATGTCATCTATACTTTGGTGCTACTGTCAAGGTTATCTCTGTTGGGTTAATGACGAGATAGGTTTTCCGTGTGAAACTTTATTTAAGCTCGACATCGATGGGATCAAGTTCATGGCTTCAGTTCAGCCCAAGGCGAGGCGTAAGACTGATTCTCAAGAGGTTGGTCAAGGGAGACTCGCGCCGCCACGACGTCGGTTCTCTCAATTCTCAAGCCTCGACATCCGGTCGTCTCGTGATCTCGTGCTATGTGACAAAGACAAAGATAAAAGGCTGCCCCCGGTGCCTTGATCTACAAGGATTCATCGCCACGTGCGCGCCGAGCGGGTCGCACGCGTAGCCCCCGTGGATCTTCTCAATGATATGGAAACTTACCCGAAAATAACTATGATATACGGATAATCCCTTCGTTCGTTGGTGCATGGATTGGCTATCTGTGTCATTGGAGGAGGCTATCTGTGTCATTGGAGGAGGCTTCTGTGCTATATTTGGGATTTGGGTGGTATGAGATATATTGGCGCACCTTGCGAGGAGGGAGAATTTATTGTTACGGCCGTTGGTCACGTCTGGCTGGTACCCGGCGAGTATATCCCATACATTGGATGGGTCTGATAACCTTGCGATATCCAGAGCAAATACACGGTCTAGCGAACCGAGGCATCCCTCGGACCAGGCGCCCTTCAACTATATATTCTTAGAGCCTGTTGGCTGCGAATGCTGGGACAACATAACACCCCGGTTGCTCCCCGGCTACTCGGAAGAGACTAATACTTAGATGGATCAAGGGAGGGATGCGGCTCGGAACTGTAGGCGAGCAATTGGCCCTTTAATTATTGAATCGTCGTTGTATCTTGTTGGTGACTATGTACTTCCTACAGTGTCTATCGACCACCTTCTCCCCTACCTATGTCTATTTGTGAATACGAAGGGCCCCCCCAAAAACGCCACGCAGACCTGCGATACAGTACCAAGGTACGCCATGCATTGCGTATGCAGCTCTTAGAGGTAGTGGGGTTGTGAACCGGTGGTGAGGGTAGGCATATGGAAAAAAGAAGAATCATGAGGTTGGGCTTAGATAGGTACGCAAGGGAAAGAGAAAAAAAAAAGGTTCCCCGCTGTGGGTGACGGGTGACGGATGACGGATGACGGATGACGCGTAAGGAGGAAGAGGCAAAGTTAGCCAGTCTAACCCGACCTAGTCTTTCTTGACGAGGCTACCTTAGCTTAGTGGTACGACCGGTGTGGATAGGTAGGAAGGGTAAGGGTGTATGTCTATTGCTGCTATGGTATACGAAAGCCATCGGGACTGACTCCCTCCGATTCCCCTATTGACGATGACGATGGACTTCCCGGCGTTGTGGTATCGGATCTCCAGCTAACTAGGTTAGGTACCTCTAGGTAACTAACAACTGCACCAACCTAGATAGATCCCGAAGACTAGACCGCGACCTAGTGTGAATGTCGGACGCGGACGCGGTCCCAAGGCTGCGGGGCCTCAAAACTGGAGGCGTAACTAGAAGTTCTCGAATAGTCCAGGAGCCTAGTGGCAAGTCCCACTCAGACAGCGCTCTTGCAAAGCAAGTGACCAATCCAGACTATCAAGGCATGCTCTCTTTCATGCTAGCCGCCCAGACCGCGCCGAACGACGCCGTCAGCAGCATCGAGCACGTCGAGAAGACCTTCGCGTAGTGCCTACTGCTGTCGTCGCCGTCGCCGTCGCCGGCCACGAAGAACAGCGCCAGAACTACGAAGACGTTCAGCGGAACGCGGAGCAAGCCGTAGACCTCGGCGCGCACGTCGTCGGGCACCAGGTGGCCCTTGAGGTAGCCAACGCAGGGCCAGTACATGCCGACGCAGGCCTCGAAGAGGCAGAAGAGCCAGAACGCGGCGTCCTCGGTCTCGGGGCCGGCCAGCTTCGCAAAGCAGAAGCTGGCCGCCAGGAGTATGCCGATGAGAAGACGCGAGTACCGGAACGGCCGCTTCTGCATGACGATGTTGAAGGCCAGCGCGGCCGCCGTCCACGACGCCATGAAGCTCGAGAAGATGATGCCGTAGGGGAGCTCCTCCCCGACGGTCTTCTGGACCGACTTGAGGGTCGGCGTCCAGAGGAAGACGAACAGGTACGTGGACCCCTCGAACATGGTCGATGCGAAGCCGAGGGCTAGGATGGACGGCTGCTTCAGCGTCGACCATACGCTGCGCTTCTCGGCAGTTTCCGGATCTGAGTCTGAGGCTGTGGTGCCGAAGTTTTCGACCTGTTTTATTTGTCAATTCCCGTAGCACACTAGATTGAGAGTTGGTACTACGCACCCAGTGACCCCAGATAAGCTGGAGCGCCCACCACAGCAAGCCGGCGCTGAGCACGAACGGGGCTTTGTAAGTCCCCGTCACGCGAACAAGCCCCTGACTCAGGAGCCCGCCCGCGATGGCCGAGAGGCTGTTGACGATGCTGGTCGTGGCGTACGTCCGGGACAAATCGCACCCGCGGTCGACGAGCCGCAGCGCGCGGAAGTTGGTCACCATCCAGCTGTCGAAGACGCTGAAGAGGATGCTCGTGCCGACGCCGCCGAGCACGCGGCCCAGGAACAGGACCGGCAGGACCGGCACGACGGCGAGGAAGCACGACGTGGCGTACAGCAGGCAGAAGACCATGCAGACGGACTTGCGGCCGTGCTTGTCGGCCAGCGCGCCGGCGAAGTACGCGCTCGCGGCGCCGGCGAGGAAGCCGGTGGCGAAGAGGGTCGATACTGTGCGCGAGGATAGCCCGTGCTCGTCGCGGTAGAGAGAGTACAGGTACGGGCCCTATGGAAGTCTCCCGGTCAGTGATTTTAGGTATTGTGACGTGTCGTCGCGGCTATACCGACCTGAATCCAGTCGGCGCCCATCACGAGCGCGTAGACCTGGTACCAGTACATCTCGGGGTGTCTGTCATCCCGTGTAGCCGGCTTGCGCGTCTCGGTCGCCTTCTTCAATTCATCGCGTCTGGTCGGCTGCGAGGCGAGCAAGCCCGCGCACACGGTAAGCAAGCCGTAGAAGCTATTTTCGTAGTAGCCCATGTTGTTAACACCGACGGTATACCGGGTTGGAGTTAAGAAATAAGCCAACGCCAAGGAAACCCTGTCAGCAAAGCTTTTGGGTTGATAGACTTTGACGTCAATTCGTGATACCGATTTACTTGAGATAAAATACCGAAGAGGCACGGCACTTGTTGAGCTTCGGTTATGTCTCTATTTATTGATCTATTTACCTATATCTAAAGGAAAATGTGCGGTATGACAAGAGGGAAAGATTGACACCTGTCGTTTGAGATTTACCCGGTCGTGAGGGTCGAGCGCAACGCGCCTGTGACGACACACGTTCGAGAATTAACATAGGTCGATGATCTTGGTTCCGTTATCGATGGGTATCCTGGGTCGAAATGTACAGGCAATATATTATACCCGCGATCTTCAGTAGGGGAACTCGCAAGAGAGTGAGTGAGAGACACATATATCCTGGAATTGCAATCTGGGATAGCATGTCATCGGATGAGGCTCTATTCAGCCGGATGTCTAAGTGGTCCCAAACGGTCCAAGATAAGAACAGGCTGCGTCGTTAGTAAGGCCTTATGGAATTCTTGGGTCGCCTCAAGAGGGAATATAGTATGCGGCGCATATGTACGTAGGTTAATGTAATGCAAAACGGGTAGACGGCATTGAGGTTGGTTGCTTGCATATTGCATGGGGAACGTTGGAGTTGCTAAAAGGGGAAACACGGGGAAGTGCTCCAGGGTAAGACTTTAATGTTTCGTACGGTGTTTGGGGCAATGGGCAGCTTAGGTAAATACGTAGAACACCTGAACCACCCCGCTCTTCTCTCGCAGCCGTAGATCCCGCTCGGGGAGATAGCAAGGACTCCGGCTTTCTTGCCTATCACACGTGGTAGCTCTCCAGAAACATGGCCAATGGGTTGGATACCATTTAGGACACCGATAAGGGAGATTCACCGCTACTTGATTTTCGACTCGACATGTTTGCTTTGTTTCGTGTCGTCATTGAGGAAATTAAAGATTACCTAGCTTATTCAGTGAAATGCCTTAGAAGTACCTATGACAGTCAGAGCCAAGAAGACTCGCACGTGTGGGAAATGCATAGCAAGAATATGAAGATGAAGATGAAGAATAGTATAAGAACAGCAATGAGCAATGACAAGCAATAACTCCGTAGCGCCGTAAAGATGCAATTGACGACATCCGCCCACCTCTCCTAACTCCTAATATAGCTTCCCCGGTGCTATCCCAGGTGCTATCCCAGATCCGATGTTCGGGCCGGATAAGGAAATTATTAGTCTCAAGAAGGGAATTTGATGAACCTTAATCTTCGGTACGAGTCGTCGCGTCTACTGCGTCTACTTTCCAACTTCCTAACCTTCGTCCCATCTCTTCCACCTAACTGCGGTAGCGAGCATTGGTACAATACTCTACTGCATTGCATACACTGCACGTTACTTGATCTTTTCCATATTAATCCTACTAACCTAGGTTATTTCGTAACAGCAACTATCGAGACAGGCTACGATCGACGGCCTCTATCTGAGACAGTCAAGCCACTCAGGCCAGCCATTCCCGCCATTCCCCCACCGACACATCTGTCACACCTACACCTGGTCGTTCCAAGTGGTATCTCAAGTACAACACCTCCAGGATACTACAGGTTAGTACGCGGCGCAGTACATCTCATCCCATCATCTGTCATATCCTCGATAGTACCCATCAGAATCAGCCATCTCACCACCCCCAAATCCCCAATCCCAATCCCCAAATCCCACACCTCCGACGCCTTATCCCCGACCGCCCCTCGGCTGGCTGTATGGCTGTACACCGACGCATGCCCATGCCTATGCCCACGCCTGCGCCCGCTTGGGCAGCTGAAAGTGATTTGGCTGACAGGCGAATTCTTGTCATAGGTGCGCGAATAAGCGATTATATGGAACATGGCCAAGGAGTCCGACCCTACCGCCCAATCAAAGCGTCCGCCAACCAACCGTCACGACAGCGATTCCCAAGTTAGCGACCATGCATCACACCAACACCACCGATCCAAACCCCAGAAACATGTAGTAGGAGCCGGCACACGATTTCACTCCCGCGTCCCGTCCTCAAAGGGCTTGCACAAGCACCACGCTGCGTCCACATCCAAGTTGACACGACGGCCACCTTCTCCCTCCCCTGAACCAACACCCGCCCTCGCCCAATCGCATCAGCGCCGCACGTCTTCCGATATTAAGTTGCAACGCGACTCGTCTTCCACCAATCTGAGAAAAGACTCTTCGCAGTCGAGCTTGAAGCGCAATCGCTCTCATGCCGACATAAGCAAGCGTCCCAAGTCCGCCTCGAGTATTAAGCGTTCCTCGTCCCACAAAGAAGTTAGCAAGCTTAAGGGCACAAAAGGGCAGGTTCATTTTGATCTCGGCAGCGAACAGGAAGACGAGTGGGTTGACGCAAGCGCATCCGCCTCGCCGTACATGTCAAGGCGAACTTCAGTTGTGAGTAGCGCACAGGGTTCGTCGAAGGCGCATAGTCGAGATAATTCGCGACCCCATACTCCTCACGACGATACTCCTCACGGCAACAATCCTCACGACAATAATCCTCAAGACAGCGACGACGACGACGACGGCTCGGCTCGCAAGCAAGAACCCTCGCCGGATCGAGAAACCGCTCAACACAATCAATACATCACATCGCGATTACTCAAGCGAATTCCTTCCCATAGCGCACCGCCCCAAATGTCTGCCGAAACCGTATCCGTACACCGGCATTCGGATTCGCCAGAATCTCAGACGAGTCACGGCCCTCCCAGTCTGTTTGGGACGCCCAAAAATGCAAATATACTAGTTGGCAGCGGACAGGATGATGTCACGTCTCGATTTGTCAGTGGGCCTAGTTCTGGTGGGAATACTGAATCCGGGTCCTTCTACCCGCCTTCAAGACCTCAAGGGCAGCGCGGCGAGGGTGTACGACGGCCCCAGTCGCTTGGCAACCTACAACAAGCCCATCGAACTTCGGCAACCGACGACGAGAGCGACAGCGCCTTAGCTCCGCGAACACGAAGATCCGTATACAAGGCGGCGCCAGCAGAAAAGTCACGGACGCAGCAAAAACTGAACCTTCAGCGAGCCAGCTCAACTATCGAACCATCTCAACAAGTTAGCGGGGTTGGGGTTGTAGGGGCGAGCCCCTTGGTAGGTGGAAGTGGTTACGAAAGTCGGGATCCGCGCATTAGCAAACTCCTCGAGCGCACGGGTATGGAATATCTCGTAGTTAGGCGGTACCAGAACCCCATTGCTCGCTCGGTGGCCAGGCTGTCGCAAATACCCAGCGCCCATAAGAACAGGCGCATACCCAACCAGAACGTATCTAACGGAGTGGCACACGGCAATAAGAGTACCTCGGCTCCCGGTAGTGCAGGTCGTCACGGTTTAAGCAGCAGCCTCCCAGACAAGGTGAAGTCCAGACCCACGACGCCGCGGCAGGGGTCGGCGATAGGAGTGAACGAGGCGAATTCCAGTTTCGGCGCCGAGGAGGACACCAGACTGCACGACCACCACCAGCACAACACCAGCGGGTCCAGCTACGCGGACGGGGAAGACGACGGCGTGGCGGCGATCCTGCGGAACCTCTGGGATAAGAACCTGGATCTGAGTGCTAGTCAGGAGTGAAAACGATTCATTACATATCATCTGGGAAGAAAAGGCGTTCCGGTTTAGGCACGACTACGGTCAACCCAAGAAAGCTCAAGGGAAAGGAGGGGGGAATTCGTGTTCAGCGTTTTAAGCATACCTAAGGTACCAGCGGGAAAACTACTTGTACGGAAATAGGAATTAGTATAATTCATAATAGCGTTACGCATTGCGGGTTCTTTGCCTTGGGTGCGTTAGAGCTGAGTTAAAGCTGATAAATATGTCTTTTGTAATGATTATTAGTGTGTCTGTGAATTACTCCTTTCCGCCAGTTCCCCTGGGTCCTAAGGGGAGTATTTGCCGTTGCAAGCGATGGCGTTCTGATAACGGATTCTCTTAAGAGATATAGTGAAATCATTCATCCCAAGTAATTACTAGAAAAGAAAGAGTTGGTGGATACAACATATGAGGATGGAACTATCCTCCATATTTGCCATCGCCGAGGAAATCCCTGCCAGTTAGGATCCGAACTTTCAAGAGGGTACTTTGTTCTCGTGGGAAAGTCTATTCCTAAGCGAGTGACCGCCAAGTTCCTAAACCAGAACGCTCTTAGATATCATCGATCGAGTGCGGTTCCCGAAGCTGACGATCGCAACATAAGAGGTACAGGAACCAATCGAGTCCGAGAACGTGCGTGAAGGCCGAGAAAGAGAAACCTCGTATGCTGGACAGCCTTGGAAGCAGAAAGAATGGACGTGTGCATGAGGACATGCGACGGATGCCCCCCTGTTGTTCCGGAAACGAGATGGTATCCAATCTTGCGTCCAATGAATGTACTTGATAAACTTATTCGTCTGCATCCAGGGGGTAATGATGTCAAAAAGAGGACAAGATTATAGACTTGAAACTCTGACGGAGGAGACAGAAGGCAAATTTGGGACTATGTGCCAACTCTAAACCATCGATAGGCTGTAGTAGTAAGATACCTAATCTTATAGTAACCCCCTTATCGACGACCAAATCAACCCCTATCGCCCCTCGAACAACGCTCTTCTCCATCGAGGAAAATCCCAGCCTCATACTCATCCTTGCACCAGTAAATCAGAATGTCGAGGACCATTTCATACATCATACCGGTCACCCACTCGAACCCAAAGCCGACCCAGTACCAGAGCACGCACATCAGCAGCATCGCGGGGTGCTCGCGCACGTCCGACTCTACCGGCAAGAACCTTCCTTGGCGAAACCACAGGGAGGCCATGCAGACCAGTATGCAACTCGTCGCGACGACGTGGCCCACGGTGGAACTGAAGGCTCTGCGGGGACCGACCCATTTCTGGCTTACGCAGAAGTAGAAGCTGGTGGCGAGGAGGTACTGGAGCAGCGCCATCATGATTCCGGGCCACGTGGGATCCAGCTCACCGTACCGGAGCCAGAGGCAGTAAAGGAGGATTGTCATTCATGACCTCGTGAAGGAATGTGACGAATGGGAGAACGCAAAACAAGGATATGGTCCGGAGATTACGAGGGCGCGAGGACTTGCGGGTCTCTGGTTGGGCTTCCAAGCACTTTGTGGGTGTTGAAGGTGGTTGTTTTTTCATGGTTAATCGCGTGTGATGCACTGTAGTACTACTGCTTTCAAGAAGTAATGTGTTGCTGGCGCCGTGGTGTAGACTATTATGTGATATTAATGGAAGATTATGCTTGTGAAGGTAGAAAGGACGAAAGGGTAATTTTCGTAGATTTCGGGGTATTTTGAGTACCTAAGGTACCTACTTACCTACATAAGGTACTTAGGTAGGTACTAAAACGTACCGATACGCCCGTTGCTTCCTAGAGTAGTCATTCACTATATTCTTGATACTTCTACGAGCTCATGCAGATGTGGGAGGAACTTACCTCGGTACTTGTTCGGAAGCGCGTACTCGAAAAGGGGTTGTACCTGCATAGACGAGATATCCCTTCCTACCACGCAAAGGAGAGACTATATCGGAGTAAATGTCGTCGTGGAGAGTAGATGCGTGATAATAGAAATATGCAAGTTTGACAGTAATTTTGTGGTTCTTATATATACCTAGGTATATTATAGATGGTGTTGGTTTGATGTGTTGATGTTTCGTTGCACCAATGGGTAAGGGCAGTACATATGCAAAATTTTAGGTAGCGACTCGAAAATGTTTTTTAACAATACGGACTGGGCATTCTGGTCGGTCTTCAGATTGAAATAAGTAGAAGAGATAAGTAGAAAAAAATAGGTAGAAGAAAAATAGAAGAGGGAGGAAGCATGGCCGGAGAAATAAAAAGGGGTGGGCTGGAGTAGAGGAAGAGTTGGAGTGAAGGAAGAGCTGCAGTTGAACAGAAGAATAAAAATAAATGAAAAGGCAAAAAAAGCTCGGTCGTATGAGGGGATCGAACCCTCGACCGCCGAAAAACCTGCATTGGCTAATCGTACTGTCAAGTGCAAGTGTGGCCACCACCGCTCCAGCATATGACCAACTCATGGAGGTTTTCTCTAACCCTAAGTCACCCAGGTCGCAATTCCTGGGTGAAGGCTGAAAGTAGCTGCCTCTATTGCACCTTATAACCTTTACCTGGGGAGATAATTCTCATTGGCCGCCAATGACCCGAATTCTGCCCGGTTGCCCCGTGCCTTGAGGGTGAGTCTGCTGGTACCTGGCTGTTCGTACCTTCTGCCCTGAGGATCGGTCGAATGCACAGTTACAATATTTCTGTTCTGATCGGTACTGCAGCTCCTCTACCATCTTCTGAGCATGCCAGGCGTGCAATGAAATACCTATGCACCTGGTCTGAGAGTCAAATGCATTCCATATCTATATCACCTGTAGTATTTTGTGCGCCCCTTTACGATCCTGAACCCGGGGCTGTACTTATCAAACCCGGATCGACAAGGACAGCAAGCTATTCCCTACAATACTGTGACGGCTAGACACTTATTCCTGACACAACGTAGTTCCCAGGGGAGAAGGTATCGTCAAATACCAATGGTAGGTGTACCAACTACGGCTATCAGTGGGTTGATGTTCAAGGGATCATGTTTATATGTAAACATGAAAAGTTTTATATTATTTACAAATTAGAAACACGATCGTACCAAATTGAACTGGTAGCCCTTTTATTAGAAAGGTAAAGCAAATTACATCCATCTCTTACCCCTATATCTATTGGTGTTGTATGAATACTCGAGTAAGTATAAGTCTCAGAGTTACCTAGGTAGATTTTGGAAATCTGTAAAAAAATTATAGCAAGCGATTGTGTCAACACCCCTCAAGTGATAATGGTGTAAAAAGATTCATATTCCTATGTTTCTAGGACTTGGGAGCTCTGGAACAACGCAGATCAAGAAGCTGGTTCTAATGGAACATGCGTCATATTGGTACTTGATGTTTGAGTATAAGACTGAAGATTAACTTGCACATAGACCATGTCGTTCTCTAGGCAGCAGTTTGAGTCAGGTAATTACTCTATTCAATGTGAAATGTACAATGGCATGCGTTTGCACGGTCTTATATTTGAATATGTCGTAAATATACATGATGTATACCTATTCATCAGGGGTACCAAAGCCCTTTGGATCAATTGAAATACAATGTATTTCAGTTCAATTTCTTTGGTTGCCATATAGAGATGAAATATCGTATTCCCAAGGCGGAAGGACGCACAAGGGCAACCATAATCCAACAACTTACCTTGAAAATTGGCTCTGATCTCGAATCTTGGATTGAAACTGCCGACCAATGGCCCATTGATTCAATTATTTGGCTCTTTCTCTTACAACAAGAGTGATGGTAGTGGTTAGTGCTATGATGTCGATGTGTAAGCACGTCGTACATCATCTAAACTCGGCTTCTCGCATTAGTGTTTGATTGCCGAGTAGGACATGGGGGTCAAGGCGCCGAGGAGACGGGCCAAGACGTCTTCTGTAAATAATTTGACATTACCTAGGTATGTTGGCGAAGAAATTGACGTGGTAGGATGACTGCGTCTCATGATTTGGAGAAGGTCATCGTCGTATCCTTATAGGCCAACGTTGTATGCACCCCACGAACATCTGATCGTCAGAATGCAATCATCTTTCGGCGGCGGTCATAAATTCCGCCCACGCAGCTGCGGCAACCGAGTGCGGTAAGACCCTTACCCACGAAAGCCAATGCAGGAGCACTTTGACCGGCGAAGGACTCTATAGGTCCGTATGATATATGATATGACATGACATGACATGATGTTGCTACGTATATGCGAGCCTCCTCATTCTCTCCAAGGTATGCTCATGTTGAAATGCGCGTTCGTTGACGTCTCATCTGGGGCTTTGTAAACCCGTCGACTGTGACCCTTTTCGGTTGCTCCACAGGGACAGCAGCGCTAAGAGGCTCAACGGACATGGGTCGAGGGTAAAGTCCGAATAAACGCGGCGTCCAAGAAATGCACGGAGCCGTAACAGTACATCACGAGACAGCGTCGACCTGTCCGGTTGTCAGGACGATGCAAGGAGATGGAGTCGGCAACTTTCTTTTGGGCATCTCAATCGCATGTCAAATCAACCCTTGTCATGCCCGTTTCTCTCCCAACTGCAGGGATATGGACATGTGCGTCTGTAACGTCCGTAACGGCAGAGCGGGCGCAACTCGCAAGCCACAGCGGGATCGCTCGTGACACGCGGGGACCTGATGGGATGCCTGGGTAGCTGGGAGAGAGAGATCATAGGCGGGAGTTAGAAAGGTGGTGTGGATCGTGGGGGACCCAGAATAGGGGACAGATGGATTTCTAGCGTCCTTCTTCGCGGTTTTACCGACGATGCGGTGACGTCCCCAAGTCCCAAGTCCCAAGAAATGCCATGCAGTATTTAGGCCCGAGGTGACATAATCCATTCTGCTTGCAAGACGCTAGCATTAGCATTAGGTGTTCCGGATGCAACCGAATCCTCCGAAACGATCTTGGTGACTTGCAGCCGATTATGGGTACTCGTCGAGCTTGAGGAGTTGAAGGGAGTCTGGAGTTTGGGAAGTACATATAAAGATGAGCTGTTGGCCAAGTCGCGTGCGTGTCCTTCTTTCTAAGAATTAGATTAGGTAAGTCTAAATTGAGTGTTGTGTGAATTTATGTTGCAATTTTTAGTGGTTGAGCCTTTCCAAGGTTGTTACTGTCAGTTTGGGGTTGTCACATGGTAAGTACCCGAGTGTTTCCATGAAGGATTGAAATTTTTGAATGTCGGTCAAGACACACAATGCGATCCTCATCCCACCAGCGAATCTGTTACTATTCAATTATTATAAACCTGACTCTCCTAATACTCCTAATAAGTTATAATAGATAAGCGACATGCGCGGATAGTGACATTGGTATTGATTTGTAATAGACAATTTGAAAAGAATAGGTACGTGAGGGATGCGATGAACAAGTAACGCCTCCGATCCGGGGGGGAGGGTTATCCTCTACACACATAGTATGTGTTGCTATACCCGGAATTGAGAAACGTGCCCATTTACTATTTCTACTTGCATCTACTACGTCTGCTTCCCGCTTCTTAGGCCAGTCTTGTCCCACTTCTATACCGTCTACTCGCCCAAGGAACCCTGCGCGATTCGGGATAGTCGAACGATTACGTTAAATGTATCGGCGCTCGCAGCCATTTTCCACCAAAGGCCTCTTTTCTATTTGGTAATGGTAGCGATTCCAACCAGGCTATGGCCTGTCCCTGAATCCCCTAATTTATTCTTTTTCAACCTAAACAGCTACACTTGCAGATTAGATCAGCTCGCATATGTACTCGATACTTGCACTCTACCCCCGGCACCCCAACCCCACCTTCCCCTTTTGCTTTGTCATCATAGATGCTGTGGGCGCACTTTGTAATCTCCTCCGTCTCATTAGCCTCTCACCACCCCCGCCCCATCTTGACTTGAGGCTGTCTCCTACCCCTCCACGTCTCTCCCTTGTACCTTCGACCTGCGCCGACTAACACGGGTAAGGTGCATGCTTGGATCTACTTAGGTTAGTAGGTAAGATCATGGAATTGTGTCCCGAAAGTCTGTTATTACAATTTGTTTTCTGTCATTCTATCAAGAGATAAGATTATCTCTGAGTTATCGATTGGTCCAATACAGTGCCCTCCCATGTTTTCGTTCCCAGTTCAAATGACATGTCATTTACTCTCCTCGACCACTGTTCCTGGCCTTTCATATGCTGGCCCATCAATAACATCACCCGTGGACATTCCTGTACAACTTCGATTTGGCAATAGAAATTCTAGCGGTAAAGGAATATTCTACCAAGCACCCGGATTGCCTCATCCCTCATCGTAAAGTGGAATAGTCTACGGCAGACTCCAGAGCTAGTCAGTCGCAAGCCGCCGACCCATTAGCCAATGCTCGCATGAGCTCGACCCGCCATGCTCAGGTAGCTGCTTATCATCATCATCATCTTCGAAGGCTAGATTAACCTACCACCTATCAACTGGCTCCGAACCTCTTCTCTTACCATTTTTACTCAACTTACATGGACTCGATTACTTCACATCAACTTCTCTTCGTAGATATCTCCTATCTTCTCTCCTGAACGGGTACGAGTTACGGCACTTCAATGACGAAGATAAGCCAGGCTTATCTTATTCTCGCTTCCGTCATCACTTAGATATCTCAGCATCGGCATTCCGGAGCAATAATTATCTACATTAGTCTTGGCCTATCGCGCGCGTCATATTCTGACGGGAAGAAGCACGAGCGCATGCGCCATACCGGTTCTGCATGCTGCTACCTGTCTCCTGACGGCTACTTATCAAAAATCTGCAAGGCCCAGCCTTAAGGTATCTTTGGTATCACCCCCCCGTTGACCTTTTCGAGAACCCAGATCCCACCAGACTGGGTGAAGCAACGGGAACCCGCGTGGGCTTACTTACCTGCGTCTCCTCGACGTCCACTAATAGCCTTATCTCTCAACCTTCCTTATCAAGCGTCCCCCTGGAGAGAGCTCTGGAATCGGTGGAGAGTGCGGCAGATCAGCGCCTCTTCGCTACGATTCGACGTTGTATCGTGCTCGCGGACCCTGCTCGTCCCAGA
Source organism: Hypoxylon sp. FL1150 (assembly GCA_022495205.1). NCBI lineage: Eukaryota > Fungi > Ascomycota > Sordariomycetes > Xylariales > Hypoxylaceae > Hypoxylon > Hypoxylon sp. FL1150. The sequence continues at coordinate 555,135 of MU376163.1, forward strand.
AGCCATTCCAGCCTGCCAGCATCTCTATTTTGCTACCCATTCTGCTACCCCAGCATCCCCTCGGAGCGGAAATAGGCCATTACATCACCCCGTACCCCGGGTCCCATTATTTGGGTATCTAGGCGAGCCCCGATAGGGATACGGCGAGACCGAATACAGCACGAAAGCAGATTACGGCATTGGGTGCGAATGCCCAGCCCTTTTTCTTCCATAATGTCCGGCTTCAGTACTGTTTCTAGGACGGCTCCTATTGCCATTGCTCCTAAGCCCTCACATCCATTTTCCAGTCACCACCATAGCAACGACGCTTTCAATAGTATGAATAGTAATGATTCCACGGACTCGGATTCTGCCGTAAGCGGAAGCGGAACACCTTGTGAATCCTGTCAGAGGGGTCGACTGAAGTGTGTCGTTGGAGATGACGACGAGAGCTGTGTGTCTTGCCAAGTACACGGGATCCCCTGTTCTTTAAATCTGAGCCCCCAGCCTCGTAAAAGAAAGCTAGCGCGTGACTCTACCGAAGAAGGTAACGGGAAAAGAGGGTGAGTGCTCACCGATATTTTTCATTCGTTGAACCCCCATCCTTACGTTATCGCCATGCAGCATGGTCGACCGACGCAGAAAATGAAAATGAAAAAAATTGCTGACGTGCCATTGGCCAATCCAGCTCGCCTGGCCGACCTGATAACAGGAGAAGGCGACAACGCCAGGCCAGCTTGTCAAGTACAACAGCCAGCGCTTCACTAATCGAAGAAATGGCAAATTTTGGCGGCCCAACCTTGCTCAAGCGCACCCTCGGCCTCCAAGATGATCGGTACAGCCAATATATCGGCCCTACCACCGACTTTGAACCGTCATTAATCAACTTGTCCCCGTTCGACCCCCAGGATGAGAGTTTACTTGCTCGAGGCACCCTTAGAAAGGTTAGCGACAATGATACCTTTTTAATGCTCCCTGACAGCACTACGCCTGGCTACGAACACCAACTCAGCGATATCGACGAGGTCCAACGGCTTGTGACACCCCATGGGCGTAGGTTGATCGACCTCTACTTCGAGATTATACATCCCGCCTTTCCCATACTGCAGAAAAATGTCTTTTACGAGAAGTACGAGCGAAATTACCGGGAATTCTCGCCACCGCTGCTCGCTGCCGTTTATATCTTGGCTATCAATTGGTGGGACTACTCAGAGGAACTCTCTAAACACCAACGTCCAAATGTGCGGGAGCTCGAGAGACTTATCAGATCCACCCTGGTCGATGCTATGTGGCGCCCGAAGCTTTCTACCGTGCAAGCCGGACTTCTGCTTTCGCAACGGCCCGAGGGGGACCAATGGGCACCGACCGCGCAAATCGTAGCGATTGCCCAAGAACTCGGCCTCCATCTAGACTGCACAAATTGGAAGATACCGCCTTGGGAGAAGGGATTGCGGAAGAGGCTCGCTTGGGCGTTGTATATGCAGGATAAATGGGGAGCTCTCGTGCACGGAAGGCCGTCACACATTTTCAGCTCCAACTGGATAGTGCAGCCACTCGTATCTCACGATTTCCCGGACACCGAGATCGACGAGGAAAAGCCGGAAGAAAACATGGAGATTGAACGAGGTCGGACGTTATTCGTGCAGATGGTCTACCTGACGCAGGTCCTAGCCGAGATTCTAGAGACCTTCTACACGCTTCAGGCCATGCAGAGTATTAACGATGCCGGTCCCCAAGGCACCCATCTTGTCCTTGGCATGGCGAAGCCTATCCAGTTGAAGCTGAAGGAATGGTATGCGGCACTTCCGGCCGTGATTCGCATGGACTCGTCCTTCCAATCCGGCGGCGTCGCGTCTACTCGCCTGTCGAGCATAGGATATCTGCATCTGGCCTACTACGCGACGGAGATCACTCTCCACCGACGGATTATCCGATCTCTCGAGACGGAGGCGCAGTCCGTCGACGCTTACGTCCAGCACATCTGCCGCAGCGCGGCGAAGGCGCGCCTGATATCGGCCATGGACTTCGTCAACCGCCTGACGCCCCAGCACCTGCGGGCATTCTGGTACTTCGCCTCCAAGACCAACTTCGCCCTGATCGGCACCTTCGGGTCGCTCCTGTGGGCGACGTCTCCGGGCCGCGAGGAGGCCGACTGGTACCGCCGGCGGCTCGGCGAGTACCGCTGGACGCTCAGCGTCAGCAGCAAGCCCGGCGGGTCTAAGGGCCTGACCGACTTCGCGATGGGCATGCTCGACATCTCGACCGGCCTCCTCAAGAAGCTACCCGAGAAGCCGGAGCTCAGCCGGAGCGGGAGCGCGGTCGAGTTTGACCCGGGCCGCCGGCAGAGCATCCTGTCCATGAGCATGGGCGGCGGCATGGAGCCGTTCGCCGGCGGCATGGGCGGTGCCGACATCAGCTGCATACAGAGCCCCGAGAGCCCGATCGATAGTAGTGACGAGGACTTTGACACGTTCGCGCCGATGACGGGGATAGCGTCGATGGGCGACTGAGAACTGAGAAGTGACTGAGCTGCGGGCACGTGAGCATTTACTTTATTTTCCTTTTTGTCTTTTTGTGTTTCCTACGTTTTGGCAGGCGGGGGTCAAACGTGGACTGGACTGGTAGAATGGGGGGGGACACCCGGCGGATGAAGTACGGATAGAAAAGACTGGGATGAGGCAAGGTCACGCCATAGGCACGAAATCTTACGATTGGAAAAAAAAAACTCCGGGGTTTTCCAACTTCCGTTCATATTTACTATATATATCATCTGGGGTCGTGGATTGATGTTGGGCTTACCTTGGGGTAGGCTTGGGTTTTATTTGTTCTTTCTCTCGGCGGTGTCGCGGAACGAGAATTTGTTTTGATGCTTCGAAAACGTCTTTTCGTGTGTCGTCGTCGTCTCTCTGATACCCACCCTATTTAGAGATTCTTCTTATTTTGACTTGTTTCTCTCAAGTATTACTTGCTGCTGAGTAGCCTAAATTCCCGAATAGTATTGCTCGTTGGCTGTGGCTGGGTTGGGATACTTGGCGTCTGAAAACATGTACTCGCGGTCACGGTAATTGGGTGCATAAGTTCTAGGTAGGAAGGGAAAGGGAGGGCAGACTGATAAACGTCGTTATGAGCAATCAATTGGACCCTTCATGATTGCCGCGTGGCAGTGGCGTGCTGCTTCAGGTATGTTGATCTGATCAGCGTAGCTGTGGCCCCATGGCTTACCCCTGAAAATATTAGCTAATAGATTCGACGTCAGGAGTTTGGCAGCCCCCTTACGTACACGAGTACGGGATACTTGGTGGGAAATTGCTCTCAGCTTAATGAGTGATTAATTCATTCATATTTGAGCTATTTTGATACGGCTTAGGCTAGTTCTGCTGTCCTTAGAACTCGGTTCACCCAATTCAAAGCCCCGTTTTCAGTTAGTGAAGTAACACTCAAGATACTAGAAGATGTTTATGTATACTCCACGATTCCGACCACGAAACCCATTGTACCAGAACTATATACAGAAAGACAAGTTCCAACAGTTCAGCCACGCCCTCCTTTTCATAAATCATACCTTATACGCCTTGCTTATCGTCACAACTAACCCCTAGGGAAATTAGAACAACATGTTCCCTTTTTCCATCCTATTACTGAAGGAAAGAACTGATATCAGGTATCATCCGACCTCAAGAACCGGAGCTGACGAGGACGGGCACCCCGAGCGAGGTGCTATCGTCGATGCTGCAGACGTCGTCGCACTGGGCGTACTGGGTGGGGAAGTCGGTGTTGTTATAGAGGATCTCGATCCACTGGACATCCATGGCGGCGCTGCCGCCGACCGCCATGTTACCCGACCAGCTGCCGCCGTCGGACCAGACGTTGAACAGCAGCGTCGCCGGGTCCACGGGCGCCTGGTACGTGTTCTGGTTGACCTGCACGCCGTCCACGTACCACGTGCTCGTCCCCCGCGACCAGTCGTACCGGTGCGTGCGCCACTCCGTCCACGCCGGGATCGTCACCTGGCTCGTCGCCCCCGCCCGCGACACCCCGTTCGCGATCGACGGCTGGTTCGTGTAGTGCGCCTGATCATCGGCGGCGTCGTCGCTCGTCAGTATCTCGAGGTCCGCCTCCTGCACGTCCGCGTCGGTCGCGCCCCCGCGGTACGTGAACATGGCCGTCACGGCCCCCGGGTCCCCGCGGGTCCGCGCGTACATGCGCATCGACACGTACTGGTAGCTGGCCGACACCGTCTGGATCTCGGCCGACTCCTGGTACGTGTCGTGCCGGACCGTGCGCAGCGACACGTACGTCGCGGACTGCGGCGCCTCGTCCGCGTTGGCCGCGATGTACACGTCGTTCTTCGAGTACGTGTTGTCGTAGGACCCTCCCGTCGCCGTCCACGCCTGCACCGACCACGTGTCGGCGAAGGGGCTCGAGCTGAAGTACGGGTGCGCGACGCCCGCGGCTAGCGCCGTCGCCTCGTCGTCGATGGGATCCGGGGTCTGCGGGTTCGCGATGTTCCGGAAGTCTAGGAACTGGTGGTTCGCGAAGTACTGCGGCTGCGACCCGTTGGATAGGTAGCACTGGCAGTTGGCTGCCGCGCTGGCTGGTTGCGGTACAAGGACAAACACGGTCGCTAGCACGGTAGCCCGGAGACTGAGGGGGGAGGCAACCATGGTTAGGACTGCGGTAGGTCTCGTGCCTTCTCTTGGAGGGGGCGGTGAGCTTTTTCGATGAGTAGGTTCCAATGAGCAAGTTTTGACTGAGCAGGTTTGATATGAGATTAGAAGTGATGGATAGAGCAGTCGATGATTGGTTACCCTGAAGGTGATCGCTCAGGTTGAACAGATGGTGGGATGCGATGGATACCTCTCAAGGGTGTGGACATGTTCTGGAACTGATTGTCTTGCGGCTCTTATATATGTCTTCCCTCGGCAGGACCAACAACTGCTTTTCATACCTCCAGGAATCTATAAAACCCTGTGCAACGCCAAACCTCGAGCATTGGTGATGTTGGTTGAGGTAGAGCCGCCACCCCAGGGTCTAACGGTCGAGGGGCGTAAGTCGGTTTTTGTGACAAGCTTGGAATATCGTGGCTAACGTCGGTGCACTAGAGGCTAGCTCGTTTGAAAAAATCGCGGCCGTAAGGGGCGGTTTTGAATTCATCAGGTTAATCTACGTAGTCGTCGCTGGATCTCCCTTGTAATCTCATGTTTATTTCGGGCAATTTCTGCTGTTTAATGGGTGGTACCTCAGGTACGAAATACGACCGGAAAGGGGAGGTCCCTACCGCGTACCTGGGGTAACGAAACACGCGCGTTCCCATACATGCCATTCACTTCGACGATACTGAAGGTTCTGTCACTCTTAGATTCGTCTGCCAATCCAGATTTCGACGCATGTGAAGAGGACCTTCTCAGACAGTAGGCTTGAATCCTTTGGCAAGCCTTCCCTTTCCGGCCCCTTTCTGTCCTCCACGGTTTCAGATCTACCGTATACCCTGCTCCCTGTCCTCCTTAATAAGAGCCCAGACAACCAGAGCCGACAGCCTCCAGTCCCGAAAGCCTGGTCATTGGTCATTGCCTCGGCCACTTACGCAGGGCTCAACAACGTTACCAAGAAGGTTATCACAACGTTAGGTTGCGACCTGCCGAACGGGGCCATTGCACCGTCGCTTGACCCACACAATTAGGGGCCGTGACACTAACGATCTGACTGTGCAACCGGATGAGATTTAAGTTGCCATTGTCGATCCCTTTCGAGTCTTGCATCGGCATCGTGTCACCACTCGTGTTCCTGTCGATCGCGTACTATATTTGTAACATGGTTAGTCTTGTGTGCTCATCAGGAATTGATGATGATGTCTCGGCACAAGCGAGAAGAGGAACTGCGAAAAGTACCTACCTACCTAGGTAGGTACCAAAGGTAAGGAATTGGATTCGGGAGCTAATGTTAGACTAACCCTCTAGTCTCGGTATGGGTATGACTAAGCCCGACACCGAAGGAAGAGAATCCAACACCCCTTATCAATTTAGTCGAACATGATGGTGTTATAATCCATGCTAAACCGGTAGTTCTATCCAATTCCCATCGGATTATAGGCCTATTCCCCTTTCAAATATTTCCCCGGATTTTGACTCCACAAGTGAAACAAATTCCTCCTTTTTCTATTAGCACCACATAAGCTAAGGTTATTTTAATTGTTACAAAAGCTACACATTTCACGTTATCGTTTTAGGTTAGGTGTTTGGATTTGATGTCGGCTTGTATTCAAGCCAGCCCTTCTTACATGACAGAAAGCATGTTCCAACTTATCTCTCCCCCGTAATCCAAAAAATGCTCTCTAGAAAATACCGGTTCCGCATATTACACTTACCTCCCACCCCTTTCTAGTATGTTCTATTTGCAGGGGCCCCGCTATCAAGTAAGATGCTAACAGTATAGCGTCTCGTGAGACTAATGTATCACTTTGTTGAAGGTAATTGTTAATGGAGTCTTGCACGTCAGATCCGAAGTGGATTCTAGAAAACATATATTCATCAACGCTTCAGACCCGAGAGAAAGGTTCTACGTTCCAGCAATTCAGTGCCCACAAGTTATTTCTTAGGATATGATGCGGTTCAGAGTTTAGGGCTCGTTTTAACTGAGACTTCCTAAATTTCTACTTGTCTTTCGTGCAATATTCTCCGGTAGGTGATTTTCGATCCATCAAAGAGATGGCATTATAAATTATGCCAAAGACCAGGCGACTGAGGCAGACTTTGGAAAACTCTTTTCGATTCTAACCTGTGGTTGGAGAATTTAAGAGTATAAAACCCCCTTTTCTACCCCTTTCCTGTCAAACGAAAATCAAGCAAATAAATAGGCAGGTAAGTAAATCATTCTACCTTTCCTTTACATGCCATTTTCTTCTCTTTTTAGGTGTCACTGTGGAGTGTACAGTGACAAACGAACGAAACGTGCAGACCATGAAGTGACCCTTTGGTGTTTGTCTACTCCGCCAGCTCTTGTTCAGCTATCCAAACAGCATCAGCCCTAGCTGCTGTCCATCAGTTCCTCAGAAATAATAGTCAGAGTCATCAGAGTTATAATAGTAGGTCTCGACCTCGGTCGTGGCATCGTCATCTGGCCTCTCTTTAGAAGGTTCGGCGATAGGCCACTTATCCAATTCCTTCCGCTGCTTATAAGAGATAGGGAATCGGTCCTCGTAAGCCCTCCGTACTATCAATCGTGTCCTGCACCTGAAAATTCTGGGGTGGCACACGACAAAGGAAGTCGCATTATACGCCATGACCCGAGCCTCGAAGTCGTTCATGAGAAATCCATAGAGAAGCCTGAAGGCTGCGTCTCGGGCGAGACTCTTCTGGCCGCCGATCTCCATTCTATCCTCGTAGTCCCAGTCGCTCTTGCCTTTCCTCATGTCGCCCATGATGTCACGTAGGTTCCGACTGACGAGCACGTCGATCTGGAGGAAATTGAGAGTTTGGCAGAGAGTACGGTAGTCCGAGAGCTGGGTCGGCATGCGACGGAAGAACTGGCGGAACCCATCGCGTAGTCCATGTTGGATGATGTTAAAGAATGGCACGTCCTCCTTCATCTGTATAGGGGTGGCCTGTGGAGAACTCGAGTATGTCTTGAATAGGGGATTTGCTTGGTATCGACGAGGTATTCAGTCGATCCGATCAGGACCTTGATCTTGGACGTGTCAACCGGATCCTGAGATACGGCTGTTGCTTTCTCTTTTTGGGGAATATCGTCCCTGGCCCACTTAGCGTACAAGTCCTTCGGCAGCATCTCTCCCCCTTCCTGGCGCCTCACTACCAGTTTATCCACATAGGGGTCGTACTTGATGACTGCCCTCCCGCCGCAGCCCTTCGCGACGCTGAGAGTTTTGCTGATCAATGCAGAGAGTCGCTTCAAGTCGTGCTGGTTGGCTTCTTCCCACTCGTTCACTGCGGCTACTACATTTTGGACTTGCGGCGTCCGAAACTTGCCCTTGTCGTGGAAGGCACGCACAAGGTTAGGGGTCTGAGATATCCAGAGCTGAGGTGCGACCTCTTGAATCTCGAGAGACTTATGAGAAACCCGGGTTTTGATCGTGAGTGTCGATTGTCGTGGCACTGTTTGGCCTTCATATCTAATGGCTAATGGTGACTTGGAAGAGCAACACTATTTGCGCAGTACGCTCTCCCCAGCTTTCGTGCGCAGTATTCAGTCCTTACATATCGTACCCCGCCACACCCACACTAACAGCTTGCCATACAAATATGTAGTAAAACTGTTAGTAGCCACGTTCTCAGCCACCTAATCAGGTACAAATTTCGACTTATTGAAATTGATAATTCCGATGATTTCAGACAATTGTAATTGAATAAAGCCACCACTTTTCAGGTCGCAAAATTGACCAAAATCGTATTAAATAGAGCAAAAAAAGACAAAAATTCAAGTCCAAGTTGCATGCTTTTTGGAGGTCTGGTTCTTGTTGAAATTCAATTCGAATATGTGGCATTGAGGTGGAATTGTTGGTCCTGGAGGACCACCTTGAAGCTATTCAGAATTACTCTCCCTCCTTGAATAACTCAATCGATTTACAAGTAATAAAATCGACCAAAATCGTATTAAATAGAGCAAAAAAAGACAAAAATTCTGATACGGGTTGCATTATTGTATAATGCCTGGTTCTAATTCAAATTAAATTGTAAGCTGAAGTCTGAAAGTCTGAATAGCTTCAAGGGGCCCTTTACCAGGACCACCAATTCGATATTTCAGACATGAATTTCAATTAGAACCAGCAATCGTATAATGATGCAACCTAGATCAGAATTTTTGTCTTTTTTTGCTCTATTTAATACGATTTTGGTCGATTTTGCGACCTGAAAAGTGGTAGCTTTATTCAATTATAATTATCTGAAATGTCAATTGAAATTGACCTAATTGATGACAATTATGCTAACAGAATTATGGGAGATTTGCATGTAAAAGTGTTAGTGCGGGGGTACGATATGCGGAACTTGAATGCTGCGCACGAAACTTGGGGAGAGCGTACTGCGCAAATAGTGTTGCTCTTTTTTAATATTAATTAATAATTATTTTAATAAAAAGATTATAAATTAATAAGGCCTCATAGGGAAAAATTATTTTAATATATAATTATTATAATTTTATATTAAAATAATTTTAATAAAATAAAATAATTAATTATATTTAATAAGAAATTCGAAATTATTATAATATATAAATTTTTAAAATTATTTTATTATATAATTTATTATATTAATTTTTTTTACATTTATTATATAATTTTAATTATTAAAAGTTTTAATTTTATTATTTTTTTATATCGTTAATTTATTATTAATTTTATTAATTTTTATTATTAATTTATTTTCGATTTTTTATTAATTTATTTTTAATTTTGTTAATTTTAATTAAAAATTTCGATCGTTTAATTATTAATTTTATCGATTTTTATTATTAATTTAATTTCGATTTTATTAATTTTAATTAAAATAAAATAATATTTTTATATATTATTTAATAAGGAATTTATAGCTATTATAATTCATAGGGCTTTTAAAATGGTTTTATTTATATAAGATATTATGCTAAGTATATATATCAAGTAGCCGCCGCAATTCACGAGCTTCTATTGATAACGTTTATCACGCATTTTCGAAGGACCCTCGACCTCACCGGTCCTTCGCCGACCCCCCTTTGATTCTTGTTACTGCTGTCAATAGTAACTTACATACCCCCCCACGGCGAGACAAGTTATATACCCCCCCTATTACGCGACAATCTTCATACCTCCCTCCCCCCGTACGCGAGGTAGCCATGACCTAGCGACGATCTAGCGGCGGCCAAAATGGAGGAGGGCCACACCTATATACCCTCTTTCCCCTGGTTACCAAGAGGAGGATGGTTACATCTATATATCATCCCCTTTGGGCCATAAACTAACCGCGACTTAGCTGCGACCTAGGCGTGAAAAAGGAGGCCTGTTAAGTTAAGAATTTTATTTAAAAATAATAATAGATTTTATTTCTTTATGAGATTATTTTATTACCATTTTTATTTGGGATAATTGGTAATAGATTTTACTTTGTAATGCTTTTATTAGTTTATTACGAAATTATTTTATTATTAATTTATATTATGGGTTAAAAGATTATTAAAAAAAAAAGTTAAATGCGAAGGAATAATGTTTTATATATATAAAATTACGATAGATAGAAATTATATAGATAAATATATATATATGGTACGGCTTAAATTTTAAAAATATTTACGAAATAGCTATAATATTTAAATAAAATAGCTACGATATATTAATAAAACTATCGCTAATATTTTATTATTTAATAATACTAATAATAGTTTTAAAAAAAAAAAAATTACCAGTATCGGAGTTAAGATTAATACATTAATCCGGCTCCGTACGTGTATATATTAAATGTTAATTAAATTACGTTTAATTAATATTTTTTAATTAATAATTAATTAAAATTTAAAATATTATAATTATTTCGCTTTTTGCGTATGTAATTATCGCCGGCTCTAAGCATATCATTTAATATAATTTCAAACCTTATCTTTTAATAATAATAATCTTAAAAAAAAATAAATTTATTACTAATTAATTTATTATAAATTTACTAAAATTAAATTAAAATTATTTAAAATTATATAAAATATTATTTATTAAAAAATAATAATATTTTTTTATAATTTAAATAAATTATTATTTTTATAAATTAATAAATTTATTAAAAAAAAATTTAATATAATAATTTTTTATTTAAAAAATAAATGGGAATAAAAACCTAATAATATTATATTTATATAATAAATTCAATTAATTATATTTTTTAATTAATATTTTTCTTTAATAAAAATATAATATAATTTCTTTAAATTAAAAATAATTTATTTAATTTAAATAATAAAAAAATTACAAATTATAATTTAATTAATTATAAATTTTATTATTATTTTTATAAATTATATATTTATAAAAAATATTATAAATTAAATTTCATTAGTAATAATTTTTATTAATTATATTAATAAATATTTAATTAATTTTTTTATATATTTATTATAATATAAATTATAAATATATTATTTTTTTAAATAATTAAATTATATTCCTAATATATTAAATTAATTATATATAATTTAAAATTTAAAAAATATAAAAAAATAATTAAAATAATTATATAAATTAATTATTTTAAATTACATTTAATTTATTATAAAAATAATTATAAATAATATTATAAAATATAAATTTCTAAACAATTTTTAAATAAATAAAAAATTAATATATATAATATAAAATATATATAATTTAAAAGAAAAATTAAATAAAAATTTATTTTATTTAAATTATCTTTTTAAAATTATTAATAGATTTTTTTATAATATTAATTAATATAATAATAAAAGATTTTATATTTTACATTTTATAATTAAAATAATTTTTATAAAAATATATAATAATAAATACCATTTTAATAAGTATAAAATAATAAAAAAGCTAAAAAAATTTATAATTTCCTAAAAATTATATTTTATTAAAAAATATTTTTAATATTATTTAATTTATAAATTAAATAAAATATTTTATAAATAATTATATAAAAATTATTAATTTATTTAACTAAAAGATTTATTATTAATATAAATTATTATTATTAATTCTATTATTATTTTTTTAAAAATATTTAATAAAAGAATTTTTTAATAATTTAAAAAAAATAAAAAATATTATAATATATATAATATAATAATAATAACGATATATTTTATTTTAAAATAATTTATATTAATTTTTAATTATAAATATTATATAATAAAAAAATAAATTATAATATTTATTATATAATGTTTATTAATAAATTAAGAAATTTCTATAAAAATCATTTTAAATTATAATAGAAAATTTATTTCTAATTTTTAAAAAGATCTTTAAAAAATATTTAATATTTATTTACTTATAATAATTATATATTATTCTTAAATTAATAATTTTTTTAAATAAAAAACTAAATTATTAAAATTATAATATATTATTATTATTTTATATATTTTAAATTAAAATAATTAAATATTATTTTATTATTATAATAAAATTTAAATAATATATATTTTAATAATATTTAATTTTTTTTTTATAAATAATTATCTAATTATAAATTATTAAAATTATTAAATTTAATTATAAATAAAAATATTTTTAAATTTAATAATATTTAATTTATATATAATTATTTATATAAAAATATATAATTAATAATAAACTTTATAATAATATAAATTAAATATTATTATAATATAAAATATAAATTATAAAAAATTATAATTAAAAATATAATATATTTTAAATTATATAAAAAATATTATTTATTAAAAAAATTATTAAGAAAATTCTTTTAATAATAAATTAAATTTTAACAAATAAAAAAATAAATCAATTATTTTATTTATTAATTAATATTACCTAAGAATTTTAAAATTTATTTAATTATATTTATTTACTATTTATTTTTAAAATTAAACCCAAAAAAATTAAATTTATTTAATAAAAATATATTATTTTTAAAATTAATTAAAATAAAATAAAATTTCAATAAAAAAAATATTTATAAAATAAAAATTATTTTTAATTATTAATTTAATTATATAAAAAAAAGATTTAAATATTTATTAGAATTAAAATTAATATATTAATCTGGTTTTATATGTGTATATATTAGGTATTAATTAAGCCATGTTTAATTAATATTTTTTAATTAATAATTAATTAAAATCTAAGATATTATAATTATTTTGTTTTTCGCATATGCAATTATCGCCGGTTTTAAGCATATCATTTAATATAATTTTAGATTTTATCTTTTAATAATAATAATCTTAGAAAAAAATAAATTTATTATTAATTAATTTATTATAAATTTACCAAAATTAAATTAAAATTATTTAAAATTATATAAAATATTATTTATTAAAAAATAATAATATTTTTTTATAATTTAAATAAATTATTATTTTTATA
>MU376164.1:0-14181 GCA_022495205.1 Hypoxylon sp. FL1150
AAAATTAATAAAATATTAAATTTATAAATAATAAAAATAATAAATTTATAAAAAAATATTAAATATAAAAATTTAAAAATTAAAAATTTAATTTTCATATTATATAAAATAATTAAAAATAAAAATCCTAATTAAAAATTTATTAAATTAAAAAATATATAAAAGGCATAAAAAAAAGCTAAAAAATTATAAACGAAATTAATTATAAAAAAAAAAAAAATATTATAAATAAAAAAAAAAAATTTTAAAATAAATTATAAAAATTAATTATTATAATTATATTATTTAGCTTTTAATTTTTATTTTTATTAATTAATTTAATTTTAATTTGTAAAATTATTATAATTTTTAAAGCTATTATTAATTTCGTCGTTTTATTTCCTTAGGGGGTATGTTCATTAAGTAAGGCCCCCCTTTAGATTGGTAGGTTAGTAGTAAGTAAATTTCAAATCGCATTCTAAAATTATCTATCGTAAGCGATGCGTTGGTAAGGAATATATATGAAATCCGCTCTTGGATCTTGAGCCTTTAATTCCTCAACCCCTTAGACCGGAGCTTACCCGTCTAACTTTTTGGGCAAGGAAGCTCGGGCCTACAAGCTTGCATGTATATGTAGTCCTTTGCAGATATATTGTCGACTGCTTGTCCAAATACGTATCTTTGTGCCTTTCGATTTGCGTCGTGATTGCCTGGATACCTACCTAGGTAGGTACTTAGTTATCGGGTATGAATTGCTCACTTTTCCCCGATCTGCGTCGTTTATGGTTACAACTCGGTTACCAGCATTGACTACCTAAATAAGCTTAGGAGTCTATTAGGATACCTAGGTACCCAAGGTAGTTGGGAAACCGCTGGGCGAGAAACCAATTAAACTTCTCTATCGTTGAGTGGGATCTGGGAATGGTCTACTAATTGGGACGGGATGGAGTAGAACACGGCGAGCAACAGAAGACGCGGGTCTGGAGCGAGCTCGGTTGATACCTTGTGACTGTCTCGAATCGAGTATTCCGAAGCTCTAATGTGGGAGACATAATAACCTCTCCTTCACATCAGTCTGGTTTTAACGTAATGGTAACTAACCTCGGATTCGACTTCGTTTACGAATTCGGGGACCGCGTCGACAATCACGGCGGTGGATATTATCGTATAATCACAAAGGAAGCTGCTTCAAAGTCGAATCGGAATTTCTGTTTCAATCTATTTTAGCGAGGGAGACATAAACACCATCGTTGTGAGGGCTTATTGGCTTATGCCGCACCCTAGTTATGCAAAATAGTTGCGCTCGTGGAGGTATTCGAACTGTAGAAACTTCATAATAGAGGTTGCTCGTGAGTTAGAGGTAGGACTTCGATTCGGTATGTGGTTTGCGTGATGTAGCAGACGTGGCGGATTTGCCACGCGGGAGCTGACCGAGAGGGAGCTTCGAAGAGCCGCATTCGAATTTTTGCCACAAGCAGGTGTAAGGTACATAGGGAGAGGAAGTTGGCTGGTGGGATAAAGCTGGGGCTGGGTCTATCAGGCCCAATAGATACCCCCCTGTTCGCTGACAAGTGATGTGACCAGTTCCATGTTGTGTGACCATGTGAAGAAGCAACCCGAATCTCACCATCAACAAATGATTTATTCGTCAGTAGAGTCAACGTTAATCACAAGGTCAAGTCTACTCGAGGGGTGTCTAACTTTATTTGCCTCTTTGCGTTTCGCTTCTGCGTTCCTCTTCCGTTAGTAACTAGTATGAGGTAGGTAGAGATGACGAGACTCCAGGTCCTTGATTAGAGGTTGTTACTCCCTCCAAGCAGACTATTGTGTGTTTTTCATGTGGTCAATGATGCCTGATCTTCCAAGGGTAAGTTTGTCTTGCGTAACATTACAACGTATTCAATTGTAGAGTTGTATTTGCATACCTACATGTGCTGAGGAGGCTGCTGGTACAACAAGGAGGGGTTTGGCGCCCTATTTGCTAGGAATCGCGATCTAACAATCAAGGATATTATTTCCCTAGATGATCCTTTCCTTTGCTTCACCTCCATTACTTCCGTATGGAATACTATGGAGTTAGCTGTCTGTCATTTCTCTATTAACGTTAGTATCTGATTCAAATGTGGATATTTGATTCCGCACTGCGGGCATTATGCTCCAACCGACTAACTGTTTTTGTACCCCATCCTGCCCATCACGAGTTATTCTACGTTTGTTTTTTTCCCAGGTCTCTGATGAAAATATTGATATACTGAAGAACACGTTTCTAGGCGAGAAATTGTGATTTGTATCATGAAGGTTAGCCGTCGAACCTAGGCCTTAATTTACGTGTACCTCGTTAACAAAGCCGGGATGTTTACGTGATATGTGCATGAAATATGGTCATCGAAATTATGGTGAGCCATCCTGTGAAGCAACCTCGCGATATTAATTGCAGACTAAGTAGTAGCGATGAGATACATGAAGGGCGCTGTTCAGCTGTTCATAGTTGAGCAAGGAGTGCAGATTCTCAAGTTGCAGCTTGACTACCTAAGGTACCAATGGAAAGAAAATGCCCCTGAGGTCTGATCGGAATCGAGCCCACCTCCACGCGATACGAGGAATGACGGTTAAGAGTTGTTGGGGTGTAAATGATTTGGCTCTGAGTAGCCTTCTTGCGTGCCATACGCCAGTCGTTCCAAGCCGTCTGAACCAATAGAACAGGCCATCAATGCGCCTGACAACACCACGATGGAACGTTCATGATTGATACCATCACCTCTTGATGTGCCCGAGACTCATTTTCGACTTCTAGTCAAGATTGTACTCTCACACCTAGTGCGATCTTGTATTTTACCTGATGTGGACGACTGCCTTATGATGGTCGTGGGTTGGTGTAGGTGTCGCGTAACCCTACTTGCACGGGCTAATTCGCCCATGCCCTCCCCTCCAGAAAAGGCATGGTACCTAGCTTTTAATTAAAGTATTATGCCTCCCCCTTTCGCAAGGGGGGGTATGTGCAAATTAGCCCGTGCAAGTAAGTCCCTAGATTGACGTTGTAAGCTCGAGCTACCTCCGGAGAGACAGCCGGACCTACCGTTCGTCAATGTCATTATGGTTATGAAATCTTATGAAAAACACATTATGAGACCTACCGTACTGTACCACCCACACTCCTAAAGCCCAGGGTCTGTATGCTCCAACGGCTGTATGCTTCCTGCCGCTCAGCTGCATTCCTGGCAGGCGCCCACTAACTAACTAGCGAAGAGCAGTGGCAAATACCCAAGGGTAGTAGGTAGGATTCTGGCTTTAACCACACGGATGGCCCCCAAGCCATGCCAGACCTTTTTCGTGAAATTGAGCTCAGCGAGCCAAAGGTCAATAGGAAATCACCCCCGTCATTACCGAGTCACGCCTCGGCACTCATCAACTGACTATCCGGCATAGTAGTAGCTCACGGCCAACATACGATAAGCCAAACATTGGGCTCTGATAAAAGGTCACGCACGTAACTAAGGATACGCGATCCACTCATCCTGGTGATTTCTGGAACCGGATTGGAAATAATTAAGCGATGTATCATCATGCCGAACAAACATCACGTCTCGTACGAGACGCTCGGCCGTGATGCATAACGTTACCACTAGACTCGGTAAGAGACATGTGGGCTCGTCGCTGTAAATAATCTCGTTGGGTACCTATTTAGACTCGACCTCTTAATCTCGCTTCAACGTCATCGTACCATGGAAACCAAGCAATACCTAAGAAGTCTGTACCACTAGGTATATATCTTTATTAGTACTCAGAAAAAGATTTTTCGATAGTAACTTCCCGTGTAATCATAAAAGTTTCTTCACCGAGGTGAATATCGATTGACTAGAGGCGAGCGGCAAGTTTTAGAGTCCTAGATTGAGTAATTTCCTCACCGTTTGGACGTCGCGATCGGTTGGGGAAGAAACAAACAGTTGTCGTTACTTTCTCATTACAGGGGTGTAACCCTCTCTGTCAGAATCTTATGATAACACTTTATACTGCCGTGGAGCTCATGACGCCTGTGATGGGACAGATTTGCCCTATTGGATTGGAGATTCGTCGAGGATCAATCTCCGGCTCGCTATTGTTAGCGAAGATCGAGTTCGAGGTGGATGACTATCACATGAAACTAGCATGGCGGTATGGCTTGCGTTTACGAGGTATCAACTCGGCGAAGATGGTATCAGTCAGTGTGTGCTTATAGGCGAGGAGGTGAAAAGTAATATATCGTGCTTGAGTCGATGTCACCTGGTTGGTCCATATATTGATTACGGTATAATGATGATATCGACGTGAACACTTGATGGTAAGTGAAAAAGCCGATACCTACTTGACAAGAGGAGATGCTACCGAAGAAGTCCTCCCGAAACCTGCATTTGGAGACGGAAGAAAATAAGATACGGCCTGCTTCCTCGGGCCGGCGCAAGATTGTCATAGGCCCAGCGTAGATCACCACCACCGAAAGGTTGACGCGCATGGCAGGGGCGCATTGGGAGGATGGGGTGGAATTCTGATAGATGTTCGGCGAGGGCTCCGGATATGCAGCTGGATACCTACGCGAGCACGTACAAACCACACCAAGCAGCTAGCGTGGAATTGATGTAGCACAGCGTACAAGATACTAATAAATCGGAGAAGCGTTGTACCAGATTTGTGGCTGTTAGATATTTCTTTCATTGCCGAGATTATTTTCTGCCAAGAATCGTTAATGCGTTTCTAATAGGTATGTTAGTCTAATGTGTTTCGTATTATGAGCTGCTAGATACTTACCTACCTACCTAAATACAGCTATCTGGAACTCATCCCCTTGATATCGAGATCGTGAAGCGTAGAAGCCAATGAGAAGTCCTAGAGCCGTTTAAGAGTGCGGGGAAAAGCGAAGTGGAGTCCAGGCACGTGGCTGCACAGGCTGACAGGGCAGGATACAGGGCCTCGAATCCCCCACAAACGGCCTGGCGCCCCCACTCTAAATGTCTCCTGGGCTTGTACGCTAGTAACGGTCCCGGATAGCTGCATCGATGGGGGATCCTAGCGCTCCCGAAGCCTAACAACCAACCACCCTCAACCGTATAATAGGCAGACTGGTTCAGCTAGATGGGGGTCGCGCGCATCATCTTCCGTCTATTTTACTTCCCACATACATACATTTACTCCAGTCTTACAGTGGCCTTATGTACCTTATCTCAGCTACCGACTACCGAGGTTTCGTCATTCCTTAGGTACCTAGGTATTTTTTGTCAGTGCGTGAGGAGGCTACATGCTATGTAGGTTACAAGCTATCTCGTTTGAACAGCACAGAGAAATCCTCGTATCTCCTGCGAATTTACTACAATTAACAACTTGCGCCTAACTGAGCTTGTACCACTCATACTATAGCAAATCAAAGTACAGGCCAGGCCTAGCCCCTTATTCCCGCCCCATCCTCGCTAATCTATCTGCATGTATTATACCTAGGTACCTAACATGTATTCCGTATTATGTGCGTACCTACGTAACTTAGGTAGGTAACCAGAAAGAATCATTATCTACATATATAGGTACACATAGCGCTGCTGTGTTTTAATCGTAGGATTCTCATCTTATAGACTTGCATTGCATCCGCCATCCCGCGCATGAACTCGTTGATAGCAGGCACACATCTTAGCTTCGCGGACCATTACCCCTTGTAGCTCGGGTCGCCCTGAGTCAGTCTATCGAAAGTCGCAATATAGCGCAAACTGCGCACCAAAATGAGCGCCGTAGCATCCACCCTTCCTTAACATCCTTCAGTGGAGTTGTCTCAATCAAGACAGTCGCACCTCGAGCGGGTGCAGTATGCTTTATCCTACTATATATGGAAATTACCGCCGGCGTTTCACTCGCAGGGTGCTTACACGGTAGATTTTAAAAGCCGATGCCGATGCGCCATCACGAGGCTCACGACCGACGCAATAACTAATGCAATAAGCCCAATTAGGAACTCCGAATTCCATTTTGCAGCGCTCCTTCAGCTCATTGCGAGCTGCTATTGCCCAACCGTCCATCCATTTCACCTACCTTTATCCGTTACAGTTCTTCCCCCTTATTCTAATTTTGCCTCGCGAAAAGCAAATAGGATTCTAGCACGCCGCTTTTGTTACACTAACTAAACTCCTCCGTTTCGCGCGTCAACGCCAAGGGACGGTGCAACTTTGGTCTCTTCTTTACTTACCCTTTGCGATACCAGGCGAATGGGCGTTATAGGGAGAAATTCCAAGATGATAACGTGGAGCACAACAGCATGGTATCATTTGCCTACCTGTTGTATACCATGATGGTGATAGAAACACGAAATGTATAGCGTTGCACCTTTCTCGAGCTGATGCGATGACATATACGGAATCCTGATTTATTAAGGTCCAAATTTCGATTGAAGTCAAGGTCAGTCTGAATAAACCGTCGCCGTCATACCCGCCCGCTCCCTAATCAAGCCAGCTACAAATAGATTTTATAGGGAACGCCGCCGCTTCCGCCGCACAAATGTTCTTTATTACAACCCAGGCGCTTTGGTAGCTGCACCCCACCTGCCATGGCCTATCTCATGATCTGAGACTACCTCGAATAGTAGGCTGGTCATCGTCGCCGTTTGATATCCTCTTTGGTTGCAACGATCGGCCGCGCGTCGTTCCTTTTCAATAGGTGGTAGCCGGGACGGGAGCTCCAGGAGTAGCACTAGTTGTCGACACGGCAGGCACCTGAGTCTGTTCGACCTTGTACCTCAGTGTCCACTGATTACCCGATTCATCAGTGTTGACAATTTCCATTAGCGTGTAATGGACGGTCCCATCTTCAACGCGAGGCACGCAGATCTCACGCGGGGGCTTCCAGGATGGCATCTCGGAAGCTGCTCCTTCGACATCTCGCCCTTCGGCCTACGTTGGGGCGTTAGCAGGATTCATAGAGAGCAAGACACGAACGGTCTTCATGTCAGGAACTTACACAGCAGGCTGCGCATGGCGAATTGTTGACGTAGACCCAGTTGGGACAGTTGTGAGTATAGAAGTATTTGCAGCGATATTTGTAGAAACCGCCACTTCCGCTCATTGTAGGAGAGTATGGTGTTCGGATAGATAATAAAAAAAATTCTAAAGGGGGGAGGCCCTAGCGACTAACTAGTAGAATCGAGAGCAAAGATCAGCACGGGATAGATGATAAGGGTAGGAGGTTACTGCCCGCTGGCAGCGAAGCGACGGAGCTTTACTGAAGGACCACGAAGTCCCAGCAAAGGAAGATTAAAGTGTCGTACAAGAAGAACCCGAATCACTGGGAGTTCTCCTTGCAAGGATGCCCTTGAAAAACAAAACGATCTACCCAAGGTTGAGGAGCGGGAGCATCCCTGGGTATTTATCTTTCCCGGGGTATTCTTACCGGACTTGGGCATCATGACGTGGGAGTTAGTATCTAGGATGAGCCTTGGAATTTACGCGTTGACAGGTTGAGTACCTAACTATGTATGCAACATATGTAGGATATGTAGGATATGAACAGCCATACTATGTAGGTAGACTGTCAACTGTTACCCACGGCAGCCCCATGCAATGCATCAAATAGAACCTTGACGCGACAAGGGTCCAAGGTGGGCCCTCAACCAGACCTTAATTGCGGCTGGGAGGCTTCGCTTGATTCTGACACACTCCCGCCAGGTAATAAGATGTACACAGTGAGTTGTGATACGCCGCTGATGCATGGTTCCTAAGATAGGTACACATGAGGATGGAAAGGGGGTGAATTGCAAAAGGCTGACATCGTGCTCGTCGATCTGCTACTCGCGTAACGGCGTAGGAGGGGGAGAAACATCGAACCACAATTACTGAGCCGGGTGTGTCTCGTAATGAGTATGCCCCCCAGAGGGATGAGATGCAACGTTAATAAGAAGTTATTGATAAAGAACGGCCTTGGGTAAGACGATGATTTACAAGTAACCGTTGCCGTCGACGCGAGAGATAAAAAAAAATTGATGAATTCTGGTAGAAGCTTCATTCTTCGAGGCCAGCCGTTTTGCTGCCACACCGTAATTTAGCTCTGATCTCCCGCCGTGAACGAGATCAGACCAAGCTGGTCTGGCATTGCCATGGAACCTAATTTCCTGCGCCAATCGTTACACCACAGCCAGGAGGATTAAATAGGGTGCCCGAGGTGTCCCAATGGGAACTTGTGAAGGTAGCATGCTAATATCAGACCCCCAACAACCCCCGCTCATCCCCTTCTTAGGAAAAACTTTGACAGCCCCCTTACATGCTACTGGACCAATTGTCCAGACACACATCCTGGGATGAGGCTGAAGATGATAAGAGAGTACATTTCGTTGGCCGGGAAAGGCTCCGTGGTGGGCAACAGCATGAATTCATAACGTCGAGATTGACTCCCGCGCTGCGCGGAGGGTCGTACATAGTACCCGGAGCAAGGTAATTCAAGGTTAGGGGGTATAGGTACAATGTACCTAGACGTTCACCTTACGGGTCCTTGCGCTCTTGCGTTCTTGCATTCTTGCGTTCTGTCAAGAATGGGAAGCATTGACTCCCGCTACGCTAGCCTAGCAGACGGCAGGGCGGTAGGCTAGCTGCCTAGCCTCCGCGCTGCCGCGCAACTTCGGGTGGAGAAACTGGTAGGTACCTAGGTACTCCCCTGGTAGGATTTCTAGAAATTGGAATTCTCCGGGGTGGTAGTGCCGGAAAAACCAGGACCAGGGCCCATAAAAACACCCTTGACTTCACATCTCGAACAATTCCACACCAACTTTCTACCTATCGTCTAGAACAACTGACGACTCCCTTCAGCTCCGTCACACGGCACTGACGGCAGCAGACAAGACACCGCCCCACGAATTACTTCTTGACTCATTCTCCATTCGCACTGCTCTCTGTCTGTATTCTACATATCATATATGCTGTGCATATGATTAAATGCATGCGATTTTTCATTTCCAACGCTCTATCGGCGTTAGGGTTCATCACCTTTGTGAAACTCATCATCTAATACGAAACTACCTAGCATTTGGAGTGTCTTGTGTTATTAACTGTCATTGCTCGTCTCCTTTCTCTTATTTTCTTTGCTAAAGCTTTTCTCTACAGGCGTCATGGGAGACGTTGACGCGCATTCTGACCCGTCACATATTCCGTAACCTGCGTGTATACGGCGCACTGGCCAGGATTGCCAATCTCGACGTTACACCTTCACGACCGGCTCGCTTACCTTGGGTATGCAACGAAGTCTTATCAGTTGCCGCATTGAGAAATGCACACTGTATTGGCCGTTAAACAGCAAACCCAGGTTGCCGGTTTTCTCAATGATTACTACCCTTCATCTTGCCGCGTCTGCAGCATCAGCCAATAGCTGTTCTGCCTTAACCACTTGTCGATATTACTGCTTATGATTAATGCTCGCTACTAGACTTGTCACTGCTTCTTCGTTCTCCAAACCGACATCTAATAGTCACGATGCATTCGAAAATAACTGTGACGATACATCCACGGACCTACCCAACGCCTTCGTTCCTACTGTGGAAAGCGGCGGGGCAGTGTCCGCCTCCGGGTTAATCAGACTGCGGGTACAGTTGGTACCGTCCCACGACACCGTGATGCATGCTTTGCGTCGCGATATGCGATGCATTAGACTATATCGAAGCGCTCACGGGAGTTTTCATACATATCCGAGCACACAACATAGGTGGGAAGCCTTAATCTCAGCAATGCGGCTTGCGCTCATCAAGCAGCCATGCCGCTTGACTTGTCTGCGACCATAGTTGCATTAGTCACGACGGATACAGTTTCTTAGTTCGCGGCCTTCCCAAAATTCTGTCTCGCGGATTGGCTCCGCATGTAGGTGATGTGATGTCGACCTTTTGTGGTGGTATGATCATGTGGTTGCTTATGATAACACTTTATACTGCCGTGTAGCTCATACCATATCTTGCGGCTTAATGATTTACCACCGACTAGCCTGGTCTCTTCTCCGGCGTGAGCCACCGATGCATACCAAAGTCGCTGCTGTCTCGGCCAATGCGTCAATACAGGCGTAAAGGACGGCCCTCGAATACCTAGCTCTGTCAAATTTCGAATTTGAGAAGAGATCATAGGTTATTAACTAACCGACCCATAGTGATGATTCCAATAGACTGTCCATTCTTTAGCCAGTAGACAGCGTAGGCTCAAAATGATTTCGGAGCCTAGAATCATAGTACTCTGCTCAACATTTCGACCGTGTTCGATAGAAGCTAACCCTCATTATCATCCGTCCATGGGCGTGATGCCGGCAGTTGCAACGGCTTGCCAACCAACGACCTGAAGCCAGCTCCAAGAAGTATCATGCTAACTCTCAACTTAGAAACCATTAGCCGAGTCAAAAAATGAACACATACAACCACGGTAGCCGGATTCATGTCGGTGTCCATTTAGATGGCTCGCAGATCAAAGCTAGTCGATCTAGAATGTTGGTTCCGTTACATCTTCCATGTACTTCTGTGAAGGTCGACGTTTCGCTCAGAATATCACCCTATATCTCATTCATGGCATGCAATGTGATGGTTCTCAGCACTCGTATTGCGCGACATTGCAGCTTTTACAACCAGGGTGGATCCGCCTAGCAACGAATACGCCCCGAAAGAATGCCGGATGAAGGAAAGTCACATTATCGATCCTGGACTTCTCCTGCGCTCTACATAACATATCTGTTAATTTCTAGGCACGAGGACACCACGATGGGGACCCCCTTGTATACGCAAATGCCTTATTCAACCGTTTTAGACGTTTGGAAAGACACAACTATGAAACGACGTTAGACCTGTTGCTATCCGTCGTTATCTAGTGCAACAGAAGCCAATTCGCCTTGTCAAGGTATTAAAACTCTTATATGCATGGAGGGTCTCTCTAGGTAGGTAAAGCAGTTTATCCTAGAAGCCTTTTAGCTTCGGCAGTCCAGATCTACATGTTTAATATCAGGTTATATCACGGATGGCCCCTGGTGTTGATTACGAAGGTGTTGCTTTCCTTTGTGGCATACCGAGAGACGCTACGTTGTGGGTGGCGACTTGAGACCCTGGCGTCTCGCTATCCGAAGCTGCTGTGCAACTGCGGGATCCAGGGAAACCGCATGAGAATCACATCACACGTTCTCGGGGGTTAGGGAACGGAGTCCCTGCAGAAGTGAACGTGGTGGTACCGTTACAGCTTACATTTACACAACAGCCGCGTCCGTTAGTTTAGCTCAGCTCCTGTTCAGTACCGCGGACTCTACATCACAGCCCCGTCCTATTACAACCCGTCTCTCCCCGAGAAGGCCAGGGACCAATAATCACACCCTCTTCAATGCGGTTGATTGGAAATGGAAACTGGCATCTGCAATCCCCCCACTTCACGCAAGGCCTGAGGGTGTCATGTTCTAGCTGACCCGTGTTCAATATGAAAACGGGAAAAATGATGGCATCTCGATGCATTCATCGGTACATTTACATTTCCTCTGGCCTGCTACTACTGTCTTAGGTACACAACGGTTACGAGACTACTAACTGTAACCCCCAGCGACCCAACTGAGGTTGTCCTATAGATCGATCGGCATATGTGTTTCACGAGATGGATTGCCACTTCCGGCAGTGGTAAAAAAACTATATACATGCCCACGAGCTGGTCAGTCAGTCAGGTTTCATGCCAACTGTCAACAAAGTCAACATTTGGAATATCGCGTGGAACACGTTCGAGATTACTGATGCCTGTAACGTAATGCAGCGTACAGCTTCGGGGCGTGAGCCTATTTGCCAGCCTTGCCTCGGAGCATATGTATATTCCTTGTTTGTTTTTGTTGTTGGTCACTCAGATATGCCCTTGACGGTGGCAAAATCGGGAACGCCCAACCCTTGGTAATGATTACAATGCGACATTGCTCGAACATCAAGGTAAGATTCGCACTCTACGAGAACTGATATTATCTGGATCTGTGGCAATACTCATATTCTTACAGTGCCGATATGGAGAAACAGATCATTCGAACAGGTCGGGTTATATCCCTTTCAATGGAGTGTATGTGCTTATGGCTCACGACGCGGTTGTGGATCTCGCTCGACACGTCAACTTTAGTTGAAGATTGCCACAGGAAGATATCCCAGGGTTCACGGTAGTCTATACGGATATTCTGCCGAGTGTGGTATCCAAACAAATTCGTGCCCACAAGCTAGCGAGCTTGGCCTTCGTCTAAGAGCCTCTCAGGAAAGCGAGTCTGAAAAGGGGCAAGTTTCTATTACCCCATATGTTCCACCATGTCACAAACGGCTTCCTTTCGGTTGACCATGGCTGCATGTGTTTAAGTGGAGATATGGCTTCCTGATATCTAGACTACCTATAGGGGATCTGGAGAGAAGTCATGATACTCCTGGATGAATATCTCCATTGGAAATCCGATCCAATGATAAGATTATTCGCTTCCACAGGGATCGCGTCGACTCCTCCAGAATGAAGATCGCTGAACAACCATGGTCCTATGATGACCTTCAGATCGAATAGTCGGCCGCGAGCATAGGAAAGAGCCTATGATTCGCGTAGACACGTCAGTATCTGGAGCATAGCTGGCCTTTACACTCTCTTACTTTCCGACTGTAATGTATACCCCCTTTACCAGCTACCGACATTTGTCACATCTTACACAACAGTCAATCCCGGGAACTACCCAGACGGCCCTTCAGAAAGAACTAGGGGTGGCCTATTGAAGTTACGGACATTAGCACCCAAGTGGGCAATCCCAATGCGAATGACATAGCGGCTCAATCTATCATCTTATCTGCCTAGCTAAACCAAACCTAGGTAACAATGTCCATATCCTTTTGCTTTGGAATATCGAACGTTGGTGTACAGGAAAGCTTCAACTCATCTGACTTACCCTCGTGAAGAGGAACGAGTCGGCTGCTCATTGGCGGAAGTCTCCGTCGGTACCTCCTCAGCTCTTCTTACTGTATACATCTGAGGCGGGTTGTGCCTAAGTAGGGGCAACTTTACGCCCCCTTTTGAATGTGACTGTACTCCTATTGGCTGTCGAGCTGTGACTAGCAAGGCTAGTAGCCATCCAATAACTATCCTGCATCCTCCCTATGCCTCCCTTCCCCTCTTTAGCTGAAGGAATCCTTGTTGTAGCTAGCCGAGCACCGTTGCATTCTATGCCGCGAGACTTGTTACACGGTATAAATCCGTGCTGCGAAGAATCAGGAGCCTCTCTACACCCTACTTTAGTCAAAGAGAAAGGCTCTGATGCATAGGTACCTATGTATTATATCATATTTCTCGACGACGTTCTGTCATCGACTGCCCCATTCGGGAGACGACGCAGATCATCGAGAATTATGCTGGCATTTTCTGTGACAATATTTCCATTCGGCCAACCTAACCCCAGAGGACCTTCGTGGTCACCGCCAGTACAAGTTCTCTCCATCCTTCTCGGCGGGTAGCCTCGTCTCAGCGCTCATCTCTCCGGGCTTCCCCTTCTTGAGCGAGTTCGGTCGACTATCGGGCGACTTGTTATCGCAGGCCGCTGCTGATACGGGTGTGGCGCTGTCGTCCACGTCGACTCGCTCCACGCCCCCGGGGTTTCATAGCCTTTTCTTGCGCGCGCGCGCGTTCCTCTACTTTTTGTCATTTGCTTTCCACTTGCGCCGCCGCGTCCAGAAAACCCCACAGCGCCGCGCCGCCTATCGCCAGCCACGATGCCAAACGCCGTCGCGATTTCCGATCCCCCGCCGCGGCCACCCGTGCCCAACCCGCTGCCAGAGCTGGATTGCGTCTCTGTTGTTGTTGTTGTCGTCGTCGTTGCCGTTATACCCGTCAGAGCCGACGCAGTTTCCGACGCCTGTGCGGAAGTGGGTTGTTTGAATTGTGTGTCTGGACACGCGGATCTAGAACCATGCTTTATTGTGCTTGCTCCCTTCTGCTGCTGCTGTTGTTGTCGTCGTATGGGCTGTTCTGTATGGATGACGCCGTACGCCATCATACCTAGTTCCGGGAGCATATACTTTTATAGGCATACCAGCCGTTCTCGTCGCCTCTCATTGTGTTATTAATCGTCGTGAAACTCGTCTCCGTATCGGCTCTGTATACGCTTATGCAGGCCCAGAGTGCCCCCCCCCCCCCCCCCCCCCCCCCAAACCCCCCCCCCCCCCCCCCACCAAAACGACCCAACCCCCGCGAGCAACCCCAA